>LUGF01010659.1:18105-39919 GCA_001625245.1 Calycopis cecrops
TTTAACCCCTATTTCATCCCTTTAGGCCCTAAAGTTTAGGGGTAGAACTTCAAAAATTCCGTTCTTAGTGGGTGTCTACTCAATAAAAAGACCCTACTCACCAATTTTCGTTGCTGTAACTTTAACAGTTTTTGCTCGGCGATGATGAATCAGTCAGTCAGGTCATGTTATTTTATAAGTATAGATTCCCAAACTCTAAAGCTAGTTTATCTCTGTACCAAATTTAATTAAAACTACTTTAGTCTTTTAGGCGTAATAGCTTAATAGATAGACAGTTACTTTTGTATTATAATAATTATAAGTAAGGCAGTAAGCACAAGAAAAATGTTTTTTTTTATTGTATATTTTTTTAGTATTACAGTTGTGATAATAATGACAGGTATACCTTTTTGAAATCCTTGTGTTGTGCCCTTCAATTTGATACCTATATTGCAGTGCTCGAATAAAAAAAAATTTGAACTGAAGTTCAATGGCGTAGCATAGCCGCCATGTTTGGTTTTTTTGACGCCACCTATCTAAGAACACTTGGGCTGCTAAGACGAGTCTAACGATACCTCAGCTATGTAAATCCGTTAAGTAGTTCTAGAGATATGAGGTAATAAAGAATATTACATACATACAAGATACGCGCGAATAACATATACCTTTCCTTGGCAGTCAGGTAAAAATATCTTCGTAAGAAAATCCAAAACTTTTATCCATCGAGAACAATTTCAATTAGCAAGGACAAAAAGTTCTCAAATCTTAAGCACTAAAATATGATTTAATATTTTTTATTGCTTTTATTATATTTTATTTATTTACTAAAATAAACAGAAATAAAAAATAGTAGTTTATGCAACTGTCGTATAATGAAGGGTATTAAAATACGAGTGTGAGTTTTTGAAACGAGCGAAGCGAGTTTCAAAATAGTTAACGAGTATATACAATACAGTTACTGTGTAACAAAAATTTTAAACACTAAAAGGTTTTCCTATAGAACTGTAAATATTCATTGTGAATACTAAGTGACATGCATCTGCATGCTGAAAAACGGAACATGGCTTCTATATTTAGGTATTTCAAAAGGTATATTCCCTTTGTTTTAATATTTACAAAGGGCTATAATCTAGATTTAGTGCCCCGCTTTCATCCTGTTTATTTAGGTCCGTAATATGGGTCAGTGAGTTACATGGAAAGTCAGTTCCGCCCGTACGAATATAATTTGATTGTGCTCTCAACTTGCCACTTGTGAGTTTTGTACTTTTAATGCCAGTTTAAGTAGTACCGATTTAAGTTCTTCATTATATTTCATGCAGAAATTTGACGCCGTAATGAAAGAAAGATTTATTTTAAATATTCCAAATCTCTTAATTCATATAAAACTTTAACTTTATAAAGCGGGGTTCACTTAACTCAGTAAAAGTGGGTCCCCACTTGAAACCTTTTCTCATACGAATGTATTAATACTGATTTTTTATGGGCTTGTATTTTATACTTTTAAATTGTGCATTGCGAAAAAACTGTGTTGTTTTTAGCTTTGACACACGACTAGATAATATGTAGGAAAGCATAACTATTAGAGATACTGTTTTACACTATTTTACTCCTCGTTTTTTCAGACATGGTTTATCAAGGTTTAATTTTACATGAAAAATTTATTAGCTACCTAAGGATCTCCATTCTTTCCCAGTTTTGTTGTTAAATTTTATGTGGTAAGAAGTCTTATTGTTGACTGTGTATACTTAATTTTCTATTTATTTCTGGAGAGTAAATTTGAAACAATACTTTTTGCTCAGCTTTGTGTGGAAAGTGGACACAGTGCGAGTCCGCTTCCTAGACTAAGAGGCTTAACACTAACAACTAGGTTCGGGTAATTTTGAGTTTGAGTTCGAGTTTGCGGCAGTATATAATATTTTCAAACCCCGCACCGTGGTTGAAAATATTTACCCTGTTGGTTAACGGGTAACCGAGACCGGACCTGTCGTCAGAACTCAAAGATTCCTTTCATTTCTTGCCATGGAAATGATCATGTCATTACCATGGAAGGATGTTTAATGGCCACAATATATATCAAAGGGTTTGTTGGGTTGTGATATTGTTTCTACTTAGGAGATGGTAATTGGCCACTTATGATGTAGAGAGGATGTCGTTTGGGAAAACTAAAGAAAGAAGAAAATCTTGGTAATTAATCAATATTAGGGGACAGAGATGCTTCTTAATTGCAGCTGAATTGAACTGGTAAGATCCAGGATATATACCAGGCGCCTCCTTGACACTGCATCAAACCGCTTAAAGGTAATGGCTATGTTGCGTTTGGAGCTGAATGTGAGTAACCAGTGGCTTATTGAGTGCATAGCTACGTGATGAGCTGGCATCCCATGCACACAATGTACAAAGACATTTGCATAACCAGGAAAAGACGCTCTGTCAAGCCTCGCTTGTCACCAAATGGATTGCTTGTTTACAAATAGTTATTAAAGCAACGGGGTATACTCCTATGCTATAATCCTATGCTATAACATAACAATCGAGTGGATAATCTCAAATGTAAAGAAAAGTAAGCTAAAAAAAAATATATGAATAGAACACCGACGACTTAAATTGTGTATATTGAACATCACATCTCATATTATATAAGTCAATATGCTACATATTTGTACAAACATCTGGCTGCTCCCAAGTTGTTATATAATGGGAAAATATCAATAGGAGCAAACGAGTTAACGATGTGTGTTGATATATCCTTGCCTGTCACATACCAGATGTGATGTCGCAGTAATATATTGCCACCAAACGTAATGTCGGAATACAACTGAAATATAGCTGAGAAGTAAATGTATTTGTAAGAAAATATCTATGAATCACCTATTTTTCGACGTCAAACTTCCTTATTCTAAATTACTTTTAACCTCTTAAAGGCCTCAGGCTATTACAAGATATATATTTTTAGATAACCTATCCTATAACCTCCTTTTGAATCTTTAGTAATAGGTTTTGCTAGATGTAGTGCCATGCTGCATCACCGCTAATTTAGGTATCTCCAGGTCCAGAAGGCATCGCTCGTTCACGTCATACAGTCACATAGTGACAACTATGCTGTATTTTCATGCGTATTGTTAGATAGTCCTTTATAGCAGGAAAGGAGTTCTTCACGTTGGAAATTATCAATAGGTCCAGGATGCTCATTCTACCTCGTAAACGTATTTACAGTAGCGATGGGCGATTGTTGCGAAAAATCGAAAATATTGCTCATTCGATTATCGATTTAGTAGTTTTTCGACGTAACTTTTCAACTAATCTATATATAATTCAAGAAATCAATTAACAGTCGAAGGACTACTCCGCCCATCGATAATTTACAGTGAACATACATGTACGGTTAATATAGATTCACATGGTATATTTTCTATTAGTACCACTAATATTATAAAAACAACTATCGCATTGTTTGTTATTACTTCACGCAAAAACAACAAGTAATTCACCAACATAGATTACTTTCTCCGATATTTTTACTTTCAAACTTGGTAAATTAAATTTTCCATTATGATAGATAAACAACACAGTGAGGCACAGCTCATATAAAACGCATTACATCCAACAATGATCCGTCCTGATCGCATCACCCGTTTAATTAAAGCTCGGGTAATTGACTGAGCTGTGTGTGTGCCTGTGACGTCACTGTGACGCGTGTATGACACGAGATTACCTTTGCGTTACGTACTGTCACTCTGTGACACACTCTAGTTACCGGAATAATAGTGTTTTAACCATCGAAATAAAAAACTTTTAACAATATTTAATGTGATGCCAGTTAAATGCCCGCTTGGATTAGGGATTTTAAATTATTAAAATTTGATGCGATTATTGCATAATTATATTTTAACCCAGCATTTAAAGTATTACTAGTTGTTAGTAGTTAATTACTTTCCAAAATCTATGACGTAAAAATACGAGTATAAGTGATCCATGCAGTTTTTGCCTTTTACGAGTATTTGTTTTTTAATATAGTATGAGCGGACAAACGAGCAGTCGGATTCATTTTCATGACTATCGACGACCATAAACATCCGCATAGAGTATAAACTCAGATGCGCACATGTCTATTATGATTATCCATTTCTTTTTGAACATCAATATATTTTCCAGAATACTCTCAAGTAAACAGTCAATTTATATACATTTCTATATCATTACATACATTCTATGTCCCTATAGTTCATTTTAATTTTAGGTTTTGACCTGTGAATAATTAGTTCTTTAATTATTCCCTCGGGGGGTCACTGGGAGTGTAAATTTAAAAAGGGTCAGGCTACTCCGTATATTCGAAAAAAATGTTTTTTTTTAAACAATAATCCAAGAACTAATTATTATTCACGGGTAGGGTAGTATTTTTGGATATAATGACTGGACTACTACCGATACACTGAATTTGAGACTTGACAGGTTTCAAAGGCTAAAATGGCTATGGTTTCCCGTTTTCTGTCGTTTTTGATAGTCTAGTTGGCCCAACAGTCACTAGATGAAGGAGCGTCAAAAAGAATGTAATAACAATTTAATAATAACTTTGTTTGTTGAGGTACGAAATTGTTTGTAATTGCTGATCTGTCGATGAAAATTTATTATTGAACAAAGGGCTTTAATATTGTGCCATTCAGAAGTACCATTAGTTTTGTTACTAGCTTTGTTCCACTGTGTCATCCACAAAAATCTTATCTAATGTCGAATTTAGGTGATAATTTAAGATAATATACGACATTATGTATTTATTTATATAAGATACACCAACTGTACTCAATTTGAACATTAAAAACAAAAAACTATTACATTATTCAATGGGACATTGTTATCCTTTATAGGTGTATACAGCATTATTATACAAAATTTGGTAAAACCAAATGTGCATGCCTTAAGCACTCGTGTCATACGTATGTTATTTAAATTAGATACTCATGATAACATATACGTTTTTCACCAAAAATTGCTTTTTTATTTTTAATTTTCAAATAGTTTTATGGTAAACTTGAATCTTAAAGAAAATAAGTTATTTTATATTTATTAGACATCATAATGTAAAAATAAAAACTGCTTCAGATAAAAGCGATTATTACCAATATAAATTATATAATTATAGTCGAGAAACGTTGGTAAACATAAATTAATAAACGTTAGACTAATAAAATTGTGCTGGCAGCTTATATGAATGACGCAATTAAAACTTAACCATAAAGAATGTCTCTTACCATTATGTTTTAAGTGCGCGAACGCGATTTATTCAATTATACACTCTAACGTTGTGAAAATAAAGTCTCAAGTGGCTTTACTCTCAGAGTAAAGCTCACTGTTGACACATTTTTGACGTTTACTCTGAGAGTAAACGTCACTGTTGAGGGGTTTTATATTTTTTGTATTTGTATATTAGGCTGCCTAAGATGTAAATTTTTTAGTTTCAACAGTACACATTTGATTTTTTACAATAAAACGAATAATAATTGAGTTATGGTTTTCTAATCAGTTCGTCACAATAGATTTACGGACCTATTGAAATAAAATTTAAATCGATTAGTTATGTTTTTCAAAAGTTATGGAGATTACAGAGAGAATGTTACATGTTTTTCATAGAATTTTTTCTGAAAAATTCATTTTTTTAACTAAATTGTGGGTTGGATTGCTGTTTATTGTTTAGAAAAATGACCATTGATGTTTTCTTTTATTGTGGTATGAAGGCCAACCTACTTTAAGCACTATATTATTATTTATTTAAAATAAAACTCTGACCGAACCCAGTTTTTGATTTTTAGGCGAGAGTAGAGCATACCTACGCTCGCGCTTAAGGCATGCAATTACACCGCAAAAAAAAAAATACAAAATTAAAGCCTTAAATTAAACATGGAGAAAAGAAAATAAATAAGATAATTAATAAGAAATGTCATCACAAATATCATACAAATTGTTACGATTGTATCATATTGTTGTCCAAGTTGTAGGCGCACATTAGTGGACCACCCTTCCACGTCTATTTCAATTCTAAAAAATAAATCGGATCAATCGTAGTTCTAAGAAACTTAATTGATTCACAAAAATAATTATCACCCATAAAGTGGGATTAAAAATATACTTTAAAGTAATTTCACTGTAATATTTATTAATTCTTCGATACAAATGTATGCGTTTGTGATATAATATGTAATATGTTACGGATAGCTCAGATTCGCTCGAATAAACACTCAGGCTTTATTGAGATGCAAATCCCCTCGCTCGGTTCCAACGGATTCATCTATTTTTTCAGTCTATCGGATATTTTTTATGTTTATTTAACCCCTTTTTATGATTCTTGTCATCGAGCCAAGCGTTATTAGTCTACATCATATTTAAACAGTAAAATTGTGATTCATAGACTTGTTTTTATTTTTGTTTAGTTTCAGTACTTTTATATAGGTAATTAATATTTTATTATTATTATTTATTTAAATTAATATTATTATATTATTATTGTAAATTGTTTGCTGCACACATTTTGATACTGTTGTTTAAATAAAAGCTTTTGTTCTACTGATCAATTATCAACGGATCTTCCGTTGATGAGATAATTGTTTGTTGACACGCCTAATAACACTTGTCACTTCATAATAAATTACTTCTTTATACTGTTGTGATTATTCTTCCTAATAAATTTCCACAAAAAAAATACAAATACGTACGTATTATCTTATATTAATTAATATTGAATTTCTGAATCTGGGGGGTTAATTTTTAAGGATTTTAAGTTTCCGGGCTAATATATATTATTACATAGATACTTTGACAATAATCATAATAATAGCGCTTAATTTACTCGTGTGGGTCAGTATGTGTGCAACGTTTTTCTTACGTACCTTTACACATATATTTTAATGTATCCAAAATCTTTGTGTCATCAATATGAATCTAACGGCACGGCATTTAATTTAACTATTACATAACATTTTAACAATCTAACCACACACAGCCCGACTCAAATAACCCAACCTGAACGTCCTTAATTCAGTGATTGTTGGCAGGGAACATAGGAATTTACATAGCAACATTAGATATGTAGATTTCTATGTGCATTACTACTACAACCTGAGCATCTTGATGGATTTAAGCGTACGAGATATCTTTAGATACGTCTTGATACCTCGTGTAATATTGGCACATTAGTAAATATTTTCAATACTTATACGCGTTTTAAAATAATTTTTCAAAGGTTAACAATACTGTACATTACAATACTGAAAAAGTTTGATATTTACATGTTTTTATTATAATTTATTTTCATATCACTTAGGTACGTACATTAATTATACAGAAGCGTAGCTTTCTATAGAACTTATTATATTCTATTAAATAGGTAACCTTTTTCCTTATGTTTTCCGGTAAACATTAAACATGTTCAGTCCAGTAGCACTTATGAGTAAACACGGTGGCGTAACACGCTACACCAATTACCTCCTTCGCTGACTTCACGATTTCGGTCTCAAATTGAAATATCGAATTGTTCGCGCTTGGCCCCATCTCATAATACTTTACGTTTATTTTAAACGGGAATTTAAATGGGCACAATTTATGACTTCCGCGTCGTCTGTTGCGTTGCCAAGTGCTTTAGCGTGCGAGTGAGACAAAAGAATATCACAACCTGGGAATAAGTGATGACGTCGCATTATATGACCCGGGACCGCAGAATCGGCTGCTTAACATGCCTCCCATTTGGTCTTAGTTCCCTGTAATGAAAACCGTGTGTGTCAGCATCGACACTTAAGAACGAATATGATTTTGAAGTGCGCAAGAAATATAAATGATATAGATGCTTACTGCGCCTTTGTCCTTTATTTAGTGTCACATTAGTGCGCTGGTTTTGTTGGTTTACTAATACGGAAGATTTAACTATTCATTTTTACATTTTCGCCAGCCTGGAAATGTTTCTTTAAAAGTTGGATAACTTATTTTAAATTCAATAAGACTAATAATGGTGATGTTAAAGAACCACGATCAAGTATGCTCAAGATATATATGTTTTAGTTCTGTATATGTAGAGTCGTGTATCGTGTAAATCGGTCCCGCAGCGTGCGGATGTAATGGATGCCGTCAACTCAGTGTCACGCCGCGGCTACAGCTCAAATTACTCGGACGTAATTTGCGCCCGGACTATTAATTTTTTGCTGACGTTTATTAAACCGAATGACTGATGGCTCGTCATGGATTTTATTAAAACGCCGAAAAGACTTATTTTGTCATCAAAACATTTATTTTCAGATGATCTTAGTGCACGGCTTGGCGTTCATTATAAGGCGTATTTCTATAAGAGTTTTGCGCCATTAAAAATAGATGATAAAATGATGTTAATTATTTACTGAAGGTAAAATACTGAAGCGCAGTGCTATAAAACTACTTTGTCGCGATTTTACCGATTTTACCTTTCGGTTACCGCGGACGTTCATTGACGCTTCAAAAACACGCAGCGAACACGTGGTCGGTACCGGGAGATTTAAGTATTTTGTAATGTCAAGTTTGTCATAGATTGATAGAAACTTAGGCCATTGATGGACCCCATTAAAGGAATTTTAACGGTATCAGTCCTTCTTATTACAATTATATTGAGCAACATTTATGTAAATTTAAGAAATAATTAAGCGTGTTACAGAAAGAAACAATTGCGTTATTTTTACAAACAATTTACGTAATTTATTCGTACTTCTGATATGTTATAGATTACATTACCTGTAGTTTATTTAAGAGTATTAATTTCACAAAGAGGTGCAAACCCATCATACTAATAGCATCTTCTACGAGAACCGGTGATTCCGTTAAAACTTTTGCCAGGTTCGGAAGTATGTGTTGCGTTATCTTGACATGTTTGTACATAGTACAGAGTTGTTCACTCAAATATTCGGCCGCTATATTGAATTATGTTTCTAGATAGTGGCTTATAGATACATAATACACAACATCATTAAGACAGACAGTTAGAATTTGGAAAATAATGATTTGGAATCCTACGAATAAGTCAGGTTTTATTCGTCTAGTACTAGAAACATTGAGTGTCATAAGCTGTTTCCACGTGTCTGGTAAAGTATTTTAAAATTTCTTTTTACCAGTACATGAAGAAATGGAGATTGCTTCGTAATTAAACTTCTTTTTATTTCCCAATTCCTGAAACTGCATTTATCAATTCCGATTGTCACATATAATTTTAATTCAATTAATTAATAAATAAATTCGAATAATTAAAAATAAAATTTATACTGATCTAACTAGTCTCATGAACAACATAATTGCATTGATATATCTTTATTATTAGATATAACAATTTTGAATAATTCCCGTTTCGTAATTATACAATTTCAATAATATAAGATGATGCTATAACGAAGTCTCTCTGACGATAATTTGTTGACATCATAATTCCCTTCGCATCGGAGCTCTGAACAATATTTGAGTTAACAATTATATTCCATTTCCTCGGTAATTTTCGTTTCAAATTTGATCAAATTATTTATCGCTTTGGTAGATAATTGCTTCTAAACAGTTTTAGCGTTTGTTTACTTGGTTTAAATAGGACCGTAATATTAGTTGATAATAATTTGTAAACGTTTTCAAATTAGTATTTGAATATTAGCGTTGTAACAATAGTAAAAGAGATCAAATAGAGTGTATCTCGCGATATTTTTTACAATTAGCGTTAGAAGGAGGGTAATTTTATTTCAGTGTGTATATCTAAGTAGATTTTATGCTTTTTGTTACATACTGATCACACATTGACGTATATTGTCTCGAGTGATGCATATAATAGTGTGCGGTGTTATTCAGACTAGGCTCGCAGGAACTACATCTGCTGATGGAGGACCATCTCCATTTTACCATAGAACTATTTTATTATTATTATTACAAACGCATCTACACTGACCATCGTTCATAATTCGAACCGCCATTAAGGGGAACGACTTACCTGCTTATATGTTTCTAATATATCATTTTTTTAACACCGCATAAGATACATCCAACCAACGACCAAAACCATCAACTAAACCTTGGTAGATACAGTGCCATACTGACTACTGTACGGTATCTGAAATGGCCAGACAATATCGACCTGTAACGTACCTCTCGCACTAATGATACCGCTGCAAAGTAACAGCTATGCTGTCGCATTTTGTGTGGGCTGCGAGTTTCCGATGTCACTTTAGAAGATGTAAAAATAGAAAACAACACGTTGGAGGGATTTATGGATGTCGGGTAATCACCAAAGTTGTTTTTCTGGCATCGTATCTTATATAAAAAATGGATCATAGCATAAATAGTCTAGTGCAGAGGTCGGCAACTTTTTGAGTTGCAATAGTTAAAATTACAATTTACAAAATTTCAAAGTTTCAAAGAGCCACAGCATTTTTTCGTATCATCTAACCTTTTTTTATAAAATAAATAATATTTGTGTATGTATCTAAAGAGTCGCATGAGGCTTGCGAGCCGCAGGTTGCCGAACCCTGGTCTAGTGTCATGTCTGATCGTTAACACTTTTTTTTTAATATACAAAAATAATAGTTAAATATACGTCTATATTTTATAAACCATAGTCAATTTTTAGCTTGCGCAATAAGTTTAAAGTGCATAATATTATGACGAGGGTGATAAAATTATACATGTCTATACGGACCGTACATATGTAAAATTACGACTTTGTAAGTAGTATAAGTAAGAATCATCCTAATTCGGAACCGTTAACCCATTTATTGAGCTCATTTTGTAAAAAGAAACGTCGAGTATATCACCAGAAATATAATTAAAATCAAAGCACGAAACCGTAAAAACGATATTGGATTCACATGGTTGAGCGTGGATTCATTAGGTTGGTATTATGGAAACTGTCCCAACAGACGCTTAATCGTACGATTCTGATTAGAGTGCGACTAAAATGATTACATATTATTTTGACGACCGATTGGTGCAGTGGTAATGTTAGCGGTTCTGCAGCGAACCTAACGTCAGGATTCATGAATTCGATGCCACCACAAGTTGGGGGTTATTATGCATTTCATTATTAAGGTTACGTTGGCATCTCCATACCTTGTTGCTCATTGTTATTACGTCTCACCCCTTTGAAAAAAAAATATTTAAAGAGCCTACAAAACCGCAGCTCATATTTCATTTGCGTAAATTCGTCGGTAGGAACACTACAAAACGAGTGCGCGTCGCGTGTCGGCTTTAAAGCGGAATGAATTCGTCCTAATTCGTGCCCAGCATGCTAATGAAACGGTTTTCGCAGCTTCGTCGCCCTCCCACCGTTTACGTACAGATATATTATTGTGGGAGACTTTGGGGTTGCAAATTTAGATTATGAGGGAGATTCGTGTAATCCTGCTCTATATTATCTAAGATTTTACATTCAACTATTTGATAAGGGGAATATGTAATATTAGAAGAGTGCGGTTTAATCTCAGTTCCTATATATAATGAACTAATCATAGGCGTAATGGTTCATCATAGGCGGTTTAACCTTTATTGCTTGGCAGCCGATTCGAGTTGGCTCAACCGGCTGACGTGAATATGCATACGACTAGCATCAGGCTCTTTGAAGAGGAGGAGGAAAGGAGAGTAATGCATCTGCCTAAAAGCTTATGCGGATGTCTATGGGCGTCAATATGGCAACAAATGTTCCAACTGTTCGTATGACTCCTTCTGGTGTAAAAAATGGAGACAGCAGTAACATCTGTGAGAAAGTATTGTAATCTGACTTAAAAAGGGGGACAAACTTGATTGACTTATCGACGTCCATTAACATTATAAGAATTCAGAATTGTTCCTGTTTACGTCACCAAGTACTTCGAAGATACTTCTGTGTTTCTTTAAGAAGTCAAAGCGAAAAGGCAGTGCCACGCTTCATGCATGCATGCCGAATGGGGCTGGCATGACCGGGGAGGTACCGGTGACAGATATGCTCTCGCGTTTCGTGCGGTTTGTAGGTAGCCGGTGGCCCATGGAGGTGGGAGCAGGAAGGAGGGCATCGCATCTGTTTACCTCTATGCGGATGTCTATGGACGTCGGTAGTCATGAAAATTGCTCCCACTGCTCGTTTCCCCCCTGTATCATAAAAAACTGCAATATCAAACTCAGATCTCTTTTTAAATAAATATGTTTACATAACTGGTAACAAGCGTGAGTCATATTCGAATACCGACGGTACCGCAATACAGCTACAAGCTGATACCAATTGTATTGTGTATAAGATTTAGTAAACTTACCTGTATTCACTCATTTTGTATGAATTCGATTTATTCCTTTATATTCACAAAACAAAACAGATTACAAAAATATCCTTTAGATTTTCTTAATATACTTACAGACAGACGGACATCATGTTACAATAAGATTTTTTTATACCTACGGAATTATTCAAAGAAAATTTAGTTAGTTTATTTTAAAGTAAAAAAAAATCTTAATACTCACATACCTGGCCATCTTAAAATCATAATTTTAAACGAAATCAGGCCACTGTGCATAGTGGTTTAAAAAAATCTACGACGAAGCTGAACGCCGTAATAAGATGCATCTGAAATAGGGAGATTGCTTGCGCGTTGACTTTAAATGAGAATCTCGAGTTGCGTGAATCAGTGCAGACTACAGGTTTTTTTATGTTATCGTAGGAGGCTTAATGATTAAGTCCAGGTGTTCAGTGAAAATAGCCTTTTTAAAACCTGATGTAAACAGACATACATACAGAGACAGAACACACATACACCCCGTGTGTTGTGTCTCTGTGTTCCATCGAACTCTAATAAATGAATTGCATTTTATTTCTTTCAAAAAAAAATTCTTTGAGGTATTTATTAGCTAAATTTTGGGAAAGTCAGCCTAGCAGTATGAAAATTATAGTTTATTTTATGGTATAGGGTGCAAACGAGCAGTGGGAGCTTTTCCCATGACTATCGACGCCCATAGACTATACAGGTGCGCTGCCGTCCTTTCTCCTCCCACCTCCATGGGCCTCTCCATAGGTAACTTTCTTAGGGATTTTTAGATATTTTTTATTTTAAATTTACACGTATTAGACCCATAACGGTTTTTTAAGTATATCTTCTATTGACGCAAGTAGGAGAAATTATAAGAGTGTTTTAGTAGGTATTCGGCTCCGTCACGAATCACAGACCCATTGGTTCTCACCTAGTTTCAATGACAGTGCGTAAATGTATTTTCCCGTTAAAGCATTTTTTGCTTTAACGGGAAAATGTCATCGATGGACTACAACTACAGGTTTTTTTAAACTGTAGTTGTAGTCCATCGATGACAACCTCAGCCCAAAAACCCTATTGCTACTGCAAGACTATAATTCAAAAAAATCCTAAAATTGTAACAATACCTTTAAACAGTCTTGACAAGTGTCAAAGTGATAATTTTGTACAACTCAGGAAAAAGTGTTATTAACTAAATAATAATTATTCCGCAGCCTGTTTCATTAATTATAATTGTAAACAGAGAGTAGGCATGGTGGTGAGGGGAAACATGCACCAATGTGCTGAAATTCCGATTTCCCGTAGGAATGAGCGATTTTACCGCAGTACAAAGTGATTTTGAAGTTGACCAGGCTTAGTGTCTAGACAACACATAAAGTTACATTTGAACCCGTCCAGTAGTTTTGGAGATTAGCATGGACAAATAGACAAACAGAGCAAAAAAAAATTAAAAAACATTGAAGTGTTCTAATACTATTTTAACATCGCGATACACGAATTTTACTGTTTTATTTTATGTATACCTAGATAGATAAGATATTAATAATAATATAAACAAAATAAAAAAAGTAAATAGACAGAAACAGACTATAGAGAAGGTGAAACTATTTTATCAATGCAGTCAAGGATGCAAAAGCAAAAGCAGCAAGTGAATGGTAACCCATTAAAAAAAACCTGCGCGACCACAAACATCCGTACAACTTGAGATCAAATATCTTCACTCCACCCTAATGGGGCATCTGGATTCTTACAAAATGTTACGTAACTAGGCTACCCTAATGATTATGGCTAAACTTGAAATCCACTTACTCGAAGAAAAAATCGAGAGGAGAAAGAAAGTCAAAGTAGGAAGACGTACACTCAAAAAGCGAAAGGAAAATACAGTAGAAAATTACCACGGAAATAAATTAACAAGGGATATCTGAGTTTTTCAACTCTATTTAAATTTTCGTTTAGAATTCTATAACCTGAATATTACCAACCAACTAAACGCTTTCACTTTAATCAAAGTAATAGTTTTAACACACATTTGTTGTTGTTGTTACATGAAATGTAATCAAAATATTCAGATAAAGCACGAATCTCATTAAAAATGGATTGTAGGTTTTCAATATGATAGTGTAAAAGGTAGCTTTGTGCATACACTACAAGTACGATGTGCCATTGTGCAAAGACTGCATTAATAGCTAATGAGTGTATATATATTTACCTTATCTAGTAGTCGACATTATAACAGAAATTCGTTGCTGCGAGTACTTGCGATAGTAAATCCTTTGTACTTTAAAAACGTAGGAAGCTCGGGTAATCTAGAGGGAAACAAAGAACTGAGCACAATAGATATCAGAGTTGATGTTTGTAGTCTGTTGCAAATCTATCTCAAATAGAAGTACTACTTAAACTTACTGTGCTTACTTACACTTATTTTAGAGCATAAAAGGGCAATAGAGCCCAAAGAAATCCGCATAGAGACTATACAGAGCTCTCCTCTCTCCTCCTACATCCATGGGCCACCGGCCACTTACACACCGCACGAAACGCGACAGTATAGCTCTCACTTTACTCCGGTTCCGTGTAAGCGAGGGGATCTCGCCGGTCGGTCCAGCCTGATTCGACGATATAATATATATGAGATAGGGCGCAAATGAGCAGATAATGACCGCCGCCGCTCTTTGACGTACGCAAAACTAGGAGCTTTATGGACACGTTACCGATCTTTAAGAAAATTATAGTATCTTGTCTAGAAGAACTCTGAAGCCTTCATCCAGTGTTAATAAGGTGGTAAACAAAATAGGCATTAAGATAATAATAAGACATTGAAATAGATCTAAGACCTTAATATGTGGTCAAATGTGTACTTGTAATTAAAAGAACACAAAACAAATCCACATTGAATGTTACAAAAGCTGTGCATTCAATACAATGGTATTGCACATCACAAGCATAAAGCTAAACCGCTATTATTGTAACTTCAAGCAATTATCTTTGAAATAGAGAAAATCCAATTCTATCTAGTCTGTGGAGAGGAGACTCGGACTTTTGTACTTTTGTATAAACATTTAGAGAAAAATTAAATTCCTTTCAGCCCCAGCGGCACGAGTTGAACGGAATATATACGATGAAATTTTACCCTCACAAAAGAATGGCAAAGCTGTGAGATGTACACCGCGCGCAATGGCTCCTTAGGAGTCCTTGTAGAACAGAATACTGTATTGTTGATGTATTTCATTTGTGAAGCAATCGTTTTTGTCGTATTTATCATAGACCTTTTTGGTTGCTACCTCAGGATCGAACATGTTATATACCTTCAGCTACGCCCTAGATTCACTCCTGAATTTCCCAGGGCTAATTGTTACTTCTAGAAATAAAATGTAGCTTGTACTGCCCTATGAACGACTCCATGTTTTATGTAAGTTCCATCGTAATAGGACCTGTCATTTCTATGATTTTAGATGATTGAAGTATAAAAAGTATTGCATAAAGATTTATTTTCTCTTTAGGTGTAAGTATCGTAAAATCTACGCACTACACTTAAAAACGTTATTACGAGTTATTTTGAAATCACAGACATCACGTCACCTATGGTTTTAGCATAATATTTACAGAAAAAAAACATTCATATTTATAGCTTAGCAATAAGTGGTTATGTATATCTCTGTAATTGTGATTCTTTCATTTTCACCTGTTTCATCTCTAAATAATCACCTTATATATAGTAGGTCGCGTTATGTAACAATAAAAGAGCTGCCTCAATATTTCGTCTCAGTTACCTATAACCTTCAGTAGATAAATAAAATGCATCTAATCTATAGCAGAAGATGCGTCCCGATTGCTAAGTGCAGCATCCATTAATAACCTTTATACTCTAATACTACAAAATACCACTTACGATTTGTCGTTGAAACACCTCGTAGAGTAATGTGTGCGTTATCATTTAATGTGATCTCCTATGAGCGTTAACGCACGTCTCCCCGTATATTTGTTACATTAGTCGATTAAGTGCTGCGATAAACGTTATGGGGCGGGAACACATTCTTATGGTTATTTCAGTACGTCCCTATATTTATTAGTACTATTATCACACGGGTTAATTGTTATTTACATAACAGTTACAATGTATGACATATGATACTAATGAATACTATAACACAGTAAAAGTGATAATTAATCCATGTAACAACATTATTACCTATTTTACTTTTTCTTGATTTTTTGAAGATTTCTTCGTGTTTCGTTTATGAAATTTAATGTAATAGTCTTTATATCTAACTTTATAAAATCATCACTATAAGGAACAAAACTTCATATTTAATTTTATATGCAAACATATTAATCGTATAGCAAATCAATATTGATACAGTTGTTATTATTCAATAGTATCATTGTATGAACTTGCACTTTATAGCTCAGATAATAACAATATTATCTGAATTCCCTAAAGCTACCTAGAATTCATAAAAAATTAGAAGCATTATAACATAATAAATTAAATTGTAACTTTGAAAACCCTATATACAAAAGCCCTAACCATAGCTTCTATAAAACAAAGTAAAATACTTTGTCCATATTATAGAACTTATACTTTTACTACTACTTATACTTTTAACATATTTTGTCCACAATATATTTTGTAGTTACTTTACGGGTTTTAACCCGATAAAATATCTATTAAAGGTACTAGTGTTAAAACCCGTAAAGCAATAAAAAAAATTTAATTAATGCGTTAGACCAAATAAGTATAAAATAAACATATTCGTATTAAAAAAAAAAACAAAAAAACAACGGCAACAGTTTTAACAAATAGCTCTCAACGTAGAAATTTAAAAATGTTTAGTCTCTACAACGCACAAGTGGCACTTCGGATACATTTTTTGTTTGATCCTCAATTTGCACGTCGATCGCGGATTCAGATGATTCTTGTAATGATCAAAGAGTTATCGAAATTGAAGAGAGAATCCGACGGGAATAAATCAAATTTAGCTCGCTCAGTACTTTTCCGGTGCTCAGTTTCGATCATCAATCTCGTCAAACCTCTGTAAATTTGCTCTTCCCTTTATTTAAGTAAATACAGCACGATACGGCCTTTTATAGCGGACTAAACCATCGCAGTATTCTTCCACGTAAATAAATATACTTGAAGTTGACAATGAATTATACTGTCTAACATAATCATTGTTGAAGTTGGCGTGTAAAATACATGCAATTCTATGATATTTTCGTAAGATGTTTTGGCATTGTTTTGTTGTTTCTGTTACATTATAACCGAATCGGCCTCTACGACTGACGGAAATGCGCCCGATATGAGAACTACCAAAGTGTAAGCTTGCTATATGCCATGCATATTTATCTTTTCTTAAATAGAAGTATGCAGCACAAACGAAAAAATACAGCTTTTTGAAAACTACCCACATCCATTAATATTTTCATAGAGGTGATACGTACGTGCTGCCCCAAATCACCGCAACCTCACCTATCCACGAAATGATGCTCGTCGTCTGTTTTATTCAAATAGCAGAAATATTCGGTTATAATAATCAGCAAATTGCAATCGATTTTGCTTCAATTAAAACGACCCGTAGCTCAGAGATAAGTCGCCTTCAAAAACAATTACAAAAAAAAATTGAAATTAAACGTTTAGTATTCGCGCAACAGTTCAACAGTATTGGACACAACTATTACTAATCGCTTTCATTATTTACTTGCAGTTTTTACTAATTACTAAAGACTGCACTCGCACTAATCAAAACGTGAATAGGCCTTTATACAAACAAAATCGTTCCAGGAAATGACAATAGAGTAATTTAATATGTTAAAAAAATATAATATTTTGTTTAGATGTGTTTACGAAGCCAGGTTACGTCGCTTAATAAATGAAAAATCTGTTTAAAAATAAGTATTTTATATCATTTTTGACATCTAAAATAGTATCTTTTATTATATATTATGTACATAATTAGGAATTATGTAAATGCAAACGCCAATACATATGTGGTACGTTAAGATAAGCTAATCGTCCGTACAACTTCAGTTTCAATCTCTTGATACATCCTACTAATATTACAAAAGCGAAAGTTTGTGAGTGTGTTTGTTACTCTTTCACACAAAAACTACTGAACGGATTTCCATGAAACTTCACAGTAATATAGCTTTCGTATCAGAATAACATAATAAGTTAAAATTTATAGGGATTTTTTATAATTTGGTTATAATATATCGATAACTGTCAAGTAAGTCGGAAAAAAATCAGCCCCCTGAGAGCAATATTGGCGTGCGCTGCCTTAATCGTTGGAGTTACACAAAAATAATTACTGTAGAAATATTTATCTTAAATAGTTCTAAATAAAAGTCCGCGACAGCATATATCTATCTTTTATGTGTAAGTCACTATGACCAAAATAGTGAAACAAACATTCAATTAAATTGGATATTTTTTAACGATGCACATTTTAGAATATTTATCGAACTCTTCTGAAAATTTATACATCTGTCACTTTACGTATTGAATGTTGATAAACTTTGTCTTAACACTAAGTAATTTGGACAAATAGATTAAAAGTTATTATCACGATAAGATTGACTTTAACGGAATATCTAAAGCGCCTAAAATGCGCGGCGACAAATTCAATTCTCAGAGCGGTTTATTGTTTCATACAATAAGTATATATTTAATATAATATATATTTCAGTATAATATTAGATTATGTATAATAATAACAACACCATTTTTGAAGTCCGAAATCCACGCGGGCGAAGCCGCGGCCGCAAGCTAGTTACTATATAATATCAATATTGAAACTTAGTTTATTACTTACTTATATAAATTAGTGCACCTTTTTGCCCAATAAAACTACTGCCAATGCCACTTCTGTCGCCACTCAGGAGACGCCTTTAAGATTCCGACACCATCTCCAAATAGGCCCCTCATCCGTGCCACAGAACAGGTGAGGGGTCCCGTTCAATGCCGTTCGTCGACGTCTACGAAATGCTGACAAAAATTTCGCTGTAATGCAGTAGAGCACTACCTCTTTTTATTGTATTAACTAAAAAGTATTTACCATTACTTTAACCTAAAATGAACTGTCTAGGTTTTGCTTAGTTGGAAACAACCTAAATCTAGACTTTGGGAACCGTTCCAAAATGGAACAGTTGATTATGAAATAATAGATTATGGCTTTGTATGAAATTAATTCCTGTCTGGCTACGACATCAAAACTCTTTTAAGAGTAATTTTATTATTTACTCTAATATTTCTGGACTTAAAACTAAAAATTAAATCTTGCATAATATGATCTACATAAAACGCGAACTCGAAAAAAAAATTCTTTGTCGCATAATTTGATTGAGAAGCGTTTAATGCTATAATATGTTGACTATTTAGTCTATAGTCTATAGTCAATATTAGGTCTTCAAACATTAACTTACACGTAAATAACCATGTACGTAATCGAAACAAAAAGCTTATTGTATGTAGTAGTTACAACTTAAGTATCGTATTAATATCCTACTAATATTATAAAGGCGAAAGTTTGTGAGAATGTTTGTTACTCTTTCACACAAAAACTACTGAACGGATTTTTATGAAACTTTACAGTAATATAGCTTTCACATCAGAATAACATAATAAGTTAAAATTTTGAATCATTTTTGAAGTCCGAAATCCACGCGGGCGAAGCCGCGGGCGTAAGCTAGTAGTTCATATTAATAACATCTAGTCGTAACCGATTAAACCAAAATTAGTAATTTAGTTGCCACTTCAATTGTTAATATGCAAAGAATTCAATTATTCTTTAATTTATTCACATGAACATAGTAATAGATGTAGGTATCTTTACAACTAATTGTTTCCATACATTCTACTGTAGGAACGGTGTGTGAATATAAAAAATAAAACTTAAACTAACAATTTAAGGAACTGATAGTGTATAATAACAACAATAATAATAATTCATTCACCGTAATATGTGTAATAATAATAATAATAATTCATCCACCAATGAGTCGAGACAAAGTAAATTCAAAAAAAATAATAATATGTGGACTGTGGGCATATCACACTACGGTAGCCTAGCACCGTGCTAAGTACTGTGATAATTCCGCTCCAGACGTATATGGGGTTACGTAGCTCGGTAGATGTGGAGCGGTATCACCTAAAAAACCTAACTAATGTTTCCCTATCACTCTTTCCCAGCTGGGTTACATCTAAAGAAATATAAAACCACATAACTATTAATATTATTTATTGCTGAACTTTCTTATATTAATACATTTGTTATTAACGAGCCTATTTTAGGATATGTACATTGCTTTTCACGGCTCGAAGCCGAATCTCCTTTCATACAGAAAATCTTTTTTCAACCTGTCACAAATACAACTCTATACTCTCGTTCTATATGTTCGAATTCAAACCTATCTTTTTTTATCAAACAAAGAGGTTTTAAGTGAGACGTAAGTATGGAGGAAACTCCATACGTTACAGTACCGTACATACTTGTGTTATAGTCCGGTCAATCTAATATATAAAATTCTCGTGTCACAGTTTTCGTTGCCATACTCCTCCGAAACGGCTTGACCGATTCTCATGAAATTTGGTGAGCATATTGAGTAGGTCTGAGAATCGGCCAACATCTATTTTTCATCCCGATATTCCCACGGGATCGAAAGTTACGCGGGTGAAACCGCGGGGCGCAGCTAGTTTAGACATAAAAAAGTGGTAAAATAACAAAAATTCCCGGAAAGCCAAATTTTGGTGAAGACCTATAGTTTGCCATTACAAATCAAGTTTTTAGAGTCCCCATCGATCCTATGTGTGCTTAAAAAGTTATTCGAGGTCAAAGGTCAAAATTTGAGGTTTTTTGGATTTTGCTTGAAAACGCTAAGTTTTATCAAAAAAAACTCTACACCAAAGTTGTAGATCTTAAAATTATCTACAAACATGGTATCAATGATTTTTTTCCTAACAGTTACCACTCCTGAGATATCGCGATCCTAAGTCATGTTATACATGATATGCACATATAAGCCACGTATGTATGTACATATTAGGCACTTAATACAAGTATAAATACTTATTTGTGTCTCTTTTATAGATATTATACTATCCTAAAAACATTTATTCCAATGGTAGCCAGTCCCTAACTGAATTTCCTCTATGCACGGCTTGAAAAATATCGGGCTATTCTATTGTCCGTAGTGTTACAAGGACCGACATCCGCTATGTTAAACATATGACTATTATATGACTCTTAGATTCGCGATATCTCAGGAATGGTAACTGTTAGGAAAAAAATCATTGAGACCATTTTTGTAGATAATTCTAAGATCTACAACTTTGGTTTAAAGTTTTTTTTGATAAAACTTACCGTTTTCAAGCAAAATCCAAAAAACCTCAAATTTTGACCTTTGACCTAGAATAACTTTTTAAGCACACATAGGATCGATGGGGACTTTTAAAACTTGATTTGTAATGGCAAACTATAGGTCTCTACCAAAATTAGGTTTTCCGGGAATTTTTGTTATTTCAAATGTCTATATTGACCGGACTATTACGAGTACTAGATAACGGACAATATTGAATTTAATATGTTTTATAA
>LUGF01010659.1:54510-77000 GCA_001625245.1 Calycopis cecrops
TACTTTGTTGTGGAATCAGCCGCCGCCCTCGGTATTTCCGGACCAATACGACTCAGGGATCTTCAAGAAAAGAGCCTACTCTCATCTTAAAGGCCGGCAACGCAACTGCAAAACCCCAGGTGTTGCAGATGTCTGTGGGCGTTGGAAAACACCATCATCTCGGTGACCCGACTGCTCGTTTGCCCCCTGTACTATAAAAAAAAAATATATATATAAAATATCCTGTTGCGGTTTTTTCGGGACTGATCGATTTCGGGAATACTGAATTTCTTTTATTAAATTTTGCACAAATTTTTTTATGTCCAACTTAAAATATAGTCCACATTTTATTAGGATTAATGACTGCGATATTTTCATTGCCACATGTTGCACATACGTTTTTTATTTGAATTGCAATTATTATTCTTTAAGGAATGAATAAATGATTCATTTAAAATGAATAGTGATAAACTAAAGTGGTAAATCCGAAAAAGGAACTTCATCCTTGATGAGGATTATGAAATTTTCCCAGCCGGGTCTGGCCTATATAAATAGAAGTTATTTATAACAAGATATTTGTCAAATAAAATTATATTTCGAGACAAAGCGTATGAATTTATTTTATTACTTTTGGGGCGAATCCCTAGAGCCGTCAATCGGATTACATATTAAAAAAATATTTCGTATTCACAGTCCAATTTTCGCAGACATTTTAAGAGACTTAAGAATTGAGCGAATTTTATAAAATAATAATTACCCAATTATTTGAAAGGGGACGCCTCCTTGAGAGTGCTTCAACAGAAATCGAAAGAATTTCCTGGAGAATAAAGTTCAAAATCGCTAAGAAGTATAATTTGAAGGTAAGCTAGGTGAAGGAAGGCACTAAGATTTTTAAAATGTAAGCAACGTCATGTAATTCTCTACAACTTTGATTTAAAAACTTTTAAGGAATCTCAAATAGTTTTTGAAATATATGTGATTGTTCACGCCAGATCGTGACGTCACTCGCTCTGCCCGGTGGATACCGCGCCCCGCGCAGACGCGCTCGGCCCCAGTTCGTTCCACGGTTTTGGCTCGCTTGCACGTTTCATTTTATGCTTCTGCGCAGATAGCTATTACGAGTGTTTCCGTTGTGCTTAAATCAAGCTACTATATTTATTGCTCCTAAAACTATTACTCACTCTAACTCAGTGCTTTGTCGGCTCATAATAATTATTTAATACTGCTGTGGGGAGGTGTTCGAGAGACACGGCATCGGTGGAAACCAGGTGAGTCAGCTTTGTCCTTAATCATTCACATCTCCTCTCTTAACCATTAAACCCGCCCTTCGTGTGACGATAGCCATACGGCGTCGTCAGTGATGTAGCGTGCGATCTCATAGAAACTTTTATGTGCACAAACAGCTGTATCTTTTGGTAGCATTACTTTAGAAGTTTATTTTTTCCTAAGTTTCAAAAGGTTATAATCTCAAGTATTTGAAATAAATTTTCGCGTGATATGCGTTACCGAGATAAAGGTCTTGAAACACGTACATACGACACAGAGAAGACAGATAAATAAGTGATCTTATTTTATTGTTAGCATTTTTTCTTCTGTGGTATGGAACCCCTAGAACGTGTATTTAAAAATAAACTAAATAATAATCGTATAAAAATTATATCATATTACTATAATATCTATACATAATACTTGTTATATATTACTAATGGCAATATTATATATTACAACGAGACTAACGTGTTAGCTAACGTAACGCTTTTCAGTGAATGGCGCTGATGCAGAATAAATTTGAAATTCAGTTTAAGGAATTAAGAAAATATTATTAATGTAATTATTATAAACTTATTTTTTTAATAATATTTTATTTAAATAATGTTATAAAACCCAAAAAACAATATTCGAAAACAGTTTTTTCTCAACAACAACACCGACAAAGTTAAACTACACGTACACTCGGGGATTTAATTGGCGAAATTCCGGCGGAGCGAAATAACTTTTAATGTTAAATAATTGTAAAGTTAGCGCCACAAAACGCCGCTCCGAACATTCAACAAACACGTCACCTCATATAAGTTATAACGAGGTGCGAACTGCCTGCGACCTCGTTCTGACCCTCACCGAATTTGAAACCATTTGGTGCACAGTAAAAAAAATAACAAAGAGGCACCGTGAGTGAATAATTGCTTTTTAAGCCTTCTAGTACGGATTATGTG
This sequence comes from Calycopis cecrops, assembly GCA_001625245.1. Classification (NCBI taxonomy): domain Eukaryota; kingdom Metazoa; phylum Arthropoda; class Insecta; order Lepidoptera; family Lycaenidae; genus Calycopis; species Calycopis cecrops. The sequence continues at coordinate 56,703 of LUGF01010659.1, forward strand.
CAAATAAATAGACAGTTGTAGCACATAATATATAGAAGCATCCCACACTTTGATACGTTTTTATCTATTTTTTTATAATCCTACCAATCCGTATTAGGATCAATAGAACTACGTAATTTTGCACTTATTATAACAGGTTAATACCTACCTATTATAATAGGTGCAAAAGTCTGAATTTATGTGTGTTACTCTTTTTCATTCAATCATTAAGAGGCTAGATTGCTAGTTTGCCCTCTTAAATTAACGTAAAAAATTGATAAAAATATTGGCTATTTTTCTTTAAATAGGACAAGCCTACAATCAAATATCCTAACAACACTTTGTACACAATGGTATATGCCATTATACCTAATACTTCGACTGTTTTATAGTTATATTAAGTTCTCTCTTATGAAACTGAGTATTAAAATAGTTTTATTAAAATCATATTAATGCAATGTTAATTAGTAACAAAACTTTACAATTTTCCCGAATGAAACTTGGCAGAAATCCTTTTATATAAAAGAGAAAAGAGAACAATTAAAATCTTATTTAAATAAGTTTTATGTTTTAGTTTATTCATTCAATTTCTAGGATTTAATTAGTAATATAGTGTTTGCCGCAAATTCTTTTTTCTTATTTCTTTAAACGCGTGAGTACTGACAAACAAATTACCCAAGCCAGTGTCCCTAATTTACTTTTTAATGTGGGTACTAATTCAAGTACAAACTTACTATACGTATTATAAATAAATTTTGCATTAATTAATATGATAAACGTGTTTAATTCTTTTCTTTCTTTCATTTTTCATTCTTTCATTTTCATCAGTTAAACTCATGATGGGCATAGGGGTATGCCCATCATGAGTACGCAGGCCGCAGCTAACGTATTTGGGGACATACGTTAGCTGCGGCCTGCCCAGAACAAAATAGTAAAAGTGTTTAATTATGGCCTGAATAGTAAATAATCAGATTGGTGTTAGCTAGAGGTCTGCAACATATACGCCAGATCTCACTCACTACACGAGAGAGTTTTAAAAAGTTTCTCTTGCTTTTCTTTACATACAGAAATACACACAGACAGGCAAAAAGTGATCCTATAAGGGTTCCGTTTTTTCTTTGAAGAACTGCGAAATAATAAAATCTACATGTCTCTTAATTTAATATCGATTCAAGCAACGCTCGGAGGAATCAGATCAAGAATTCATCTCTCGACAATACTGCAATCATCCAACTCCCAACTGTCGAAGATGTTTACGCCAACAAACTTCTACATTATTAGTTATTAATTGTGAGCTATTATTGTACGGAATTTCGGATTAATTTAAATTAATCCGAAATTCCGTACTCCGCCTTCGACGTGGAATTTCAATATCGTTTTTTAGAAAGCAAATAAAGTCTTCAAAACTTTCACAAAGGAAACAATTTAATGTGGAAGTTTCTGGATATAACAAGGTACGGAGGTCTGGTGAAGTTATATTACACCTAATAATATATGGATTTTCAAGAATAAGGACCTTATTTTATAAAAACTATGGCCAATGATCATTGACGATTAAAATGGTGTCAGAATGGTATGAAAACGATTCTTAGTCTTAACGATTTTATCAACATGCTTCTAGGGCGGCCTGTACAAAATTTTACAAACCGCTCGCAGTTCTTTTATCACCATATTATGTATGTAGATTTGAACAGTATAAAACTTAATATAGAAGGTACGAAGGTAAAAGATAAAATTATGGATTCTTTTATATTCATAATTAAGTAGGAGTTATTTTTCTTCGTTTCCAATTAAACACAAAAAAACACACTATTCCAAATGCGTCACTAGGTAGAGATTTGTGAGTGAGACGTACCTCCCCGTTCGTCCCTATTCCGTTGCAATGCAGCGTGGCACTACATCGATATTAGGGCTCCAGGGAACTTGTATAATGAGCTTCTTAGTAGGACTGACAGGTAATCTTTTTAATTATATAGGGGGCATAGATAGGGTCACTGCAGGGCAAGTAATTTCCGACGTCTACAGACAGCTGAAATATCAGTGGAAATGTTGCAGCGTTTGAGATACGATATACGGTGTTATAGTATTAGCTTTTGGACAATTAATCTAATTGTTAATATTTGTATTATAAACAATTTGTAAGTATCAATGAACTTTTCTACGAAGACAAACTGAAAAAATATATCCATAAAGGTGAAACTTTAGAGTTCAGTGTTCGTAAATTGTATTACCGGGGAATAAGTTTCTCCGTCATATATTTCAGTTAGTGCTGGGCGGGCCCGTACATCACAGGCGGCGTGTCATACGTTTGTGTAGTTGAGGTCATTACCCATTAGTATCCTCGCTATATTACAAATGCATGAACTCTTTCGTGTAATACAATTTTGCCAGAGATATATTCTGAATTAAGTAGGTATATTAAAGAGTTTGGCAAACTACTTCACACAGGCCTTAACAAATTGTTTAAGATTTTTACTACTTTAGTAGCGATTTAAGGAGAAAGGTATAAAAAATATGAGGTGTAAAATTGTAAGAGACAGTAATCAAGCTAGCGTAATGATAGCTTAACGTTTTATCTCGCTTACGCACCTTTCTAACCTGTCACAACAGAATCGCTCTGACTAAACATTTAAGATTGACATTTTAACTAACCTGACAGTGCATTTGAGACAATACCACATGGGTTTACAGCCTAGTACATATAGCTATCAGGATAAGTCTAACTATTAGTATCTTATTTACCTTGTTATAATTATTTATATTCAGTTAGTAACATTTAATTTCGTCCCCAAAACAGACTAATCAATTCATACATGAAAGTGAAGGCCAAGTCAACGATATAACATAATTACGACCGTGCGTGTACAGCAGGTTTTTAATGTCTGCCAGTTAATGTTGCAGAGACTGCGTATTACGGTCATAAACGCGGTGGGCGACGCTGCATGACATTATAACTGTGCACTTTATTTCAACTGAGCTGTGCATTTGTCAATTTGCCGTGTATAATGGGACAGTTAATGAATCATTAATATATATTAAGCGTTGCGATAAATGTGGCCATTACAAAATACTATCTTTTTTATACCACATATAAAATATAGTTTCATGGTGCTGGTGAACAGCAACAACTCAACACTTCAAACAATTTTGTGTTTATTTGGTAGGTCTGTCTTCATATATATTTCATCTTTTTAACCGAATATTTCAATGGAATCGGAGCTTATGCGGATAAAGCGGGTTTAGCTTGTTTAGCTGTTACACTTTTTCATGGTATTAGAAGGCTAAGTAGCAGTCCGAGCTACTGTCATGTCTACCGGCGCCCATCACATCCGCATAAAGATAAGCAGAAGTGTTGCTCTTCTTTAAGCCACCGGCTACTAACATACCGCACGAAACGCGATAGCACAGCTGCCAATTAGGCTGCATGCAAGCATGCAGTGTGGCACTCTTCACTACAACTTACACTGCTCTATAGAATTTCAGTAGTCTATTATGAGATACGCTAGTGATATATCAGCATAGACAATGATAGCTAATGGTAAGAGGTTACAGGTGCTTAAAGACATTAATTTAAAAAAAAGAAAAATACTTGTGCCATCGATACGAAAAAGAAGAAGACTTTATTAAGTCTGCTCTCTCATTTGGCTCATTGTCATGAAATATTTCAGCTTAGCCACCACTTGGCACTGGTGCACACATTCGAATAAGACAGGCATGACCTCTTGCTTACTAGATCCCTATGTAAAGTAATACATTAAGTTCGGTGCCGTTTCTTACGGTTTTTGAAATTCCGGATAATTCAAGAGTCATTTGGTATGAAGTGCCGATATTTGTGTGTTTATGTGCGTCGATAGTAGTCAAAGCCAACTCCTTTTTAACTTCACATTAAAAGTGACGGTTATGCTATTATTATCGTGTTTTTGTGTCCGTCAGTGTAACAGCGTACAGGAGAGCAACGCATGTGCACAATTTTGTTGCATCCATGGGCGTCACTAGTCACCAAATCTATCCCACGGCTTATTGGTCCTCTGTGCTATAAAACAAGCAGTAATTAGGACCGTCGATAGAAGCTGAACATCATAACTAGCAAGTAAGATCACATTACCACCTGTATTTAGTAGCACACATCGTCACGCGGCTGCTACAAATTAGTGTAGATCCACTTTCCAGTACTACGTAGCATACGCACACGAGCTCATAATTATTTCCTGTTCATTAGAAACTCTTAATTTGAAAAAAAAATTGTAAAAATTATGTTTAATGATTTTAAAATTATACTTTTATTAAATAATATACATTTTTATGCTATTTCCACTTTTTAATAATTGAAATTGATGATGACTTATCGAAACCGGTATTAAATGTAATTTAAATTATGAAAAAGTGGAAATAGTATATTATTTATTAAAAGTATAATATGATTTTCCATCAAGAAGTAACAATACATTCCGTCGACTAGATTTTAAAATTAGATGTAGCTACTGAAACCAATAAACGATGCAATTTGTAACGTACATACAGTAAAGCCAAGAAATATTGCTAATACATTTAATTTCCGCGTCGGGAGTTAGTCTCCCGTGTTAGAGCTCTAAAACGGCTGTCCTCACGTGAATTAGCAATAAAGATCGGTGGACTAGGAAATTTCAACCCCAGCGCAGTGAATAGCGCCACTCGTAAAGGAAGGTTACCGCTGCAGGTTCCACGCCAGTTTTACCGGTCATTCCACATAATTCACACAATTTAAGTGACTATTACGAGAACACTATTTCTCCATTGCAATAAAAACGTTATGTTTTTCTGTTTTTATGGTTCGATCAAGTAAGGTTTACGTGATATCTAGTGACAATTATTGTCTTTATACTTCTGTGTATTGACATGCTTGCGTTACTGTTTCTAAATTCTCGCATTCTATGTAGGAGTTGAGCCGGCACGACCACAGAGGTACATCTCGCTTAGACGAGACCGGTGCATAGTGACAGCTGTGCTGTTGTGTTATGTGCGGTGTGAAAGTAGCCGGTGGCTCACGGAAGGAGGGCAACGCATCTGTGCCGATAATAATATAAACTCCTTGCGGATGTCTATGGGCGTCGTTAGTCACGAAAATGTCTCCGACGAGTCTTGAAAATAGGATTTGTCATATTGCACTGTAGTCGATTTTATCTGACAAGACCTCTCCCTCAATACGACTTAAAGTGACAGCTATGCAGTATACGATCGCATTATATTTTTGCGTCACCGTACCACGTGTAACATCCACAAATTGTAAGTCATGCATCACCGTACAGACATAAATAGTACTGCAGACCCTTCACTTATCAACATATACTATCGCATACTCCGCATTTAGTAGTTTCTTTACGTGATATAACACGTTAAAAATGACAGTCGGTACGTGATCACGGCTGTTGTAACCCGGCCGAAACGTAAAGCATAGGTAAATGTTTTCCCCCGGTAAAGAAACTACAAAATTTTACTAATACATACACTTACTATCATTATAAACAAGGCCCTTTTATACTTCTTACACATGGACAAGCTCCACAGATCGTCGACGTAGCATCGCCCTAAATAAATCAGTATGTATCTCTTGGCTTCATGTTTACTATTTTACTTGACACAAAACTTCATAAGAACCACAACACATCAAACGAATTATTGATTGATAGATGAGAAATGCATGAAACTAATAAAAATATCAATACTTATATATTTTGCGTTATACTTAATTATATCAGCTGTTTCCTCATTTAATTGATTATTACCACCACGTCGCACTAACTGGGCATAAAAGTATATAGCCACTTGGAAACATTAAATAGGACTAGTTGTATCATGATAAAATGTTTATGAATTTGTCTTTCAACGCTCGAGCCTTTGAGTCTTTCAAATAAACTAAAGCCCTTTGAGGCGATATCTCCGTTATTCTATCCTTTTATACCTTTTGTATAGAATTCGGTTGTGTGATTTTCCTTTTATGTCTTTCTCAAGCCTCGGTGGTATGAAAAAAATGTTTCTTTTTTTGTGTACCGCTACGCTATTTCGTCATTTTCTTTCAATGTTTTTTATTAACAATGAAATTGGCAACGATTTCAAATAAACGGAAACTTTTGAATTCCGCCTGAGAATAAGCAATAAAATCCTCAATCTCAAGTGTCAATTAGATTGATGAGAAAGCAGAGAACCAATTACAATGTCGGCCTCACAAATAATGATACAGAAGATTGGAAATGTATTTATTTTTGTTATCACGTGAAATATCTGATTAATGTAAAATTCTAAAGAGAGGTAATTGTTTTATATCTAATGATAAATATACATCCCCTTTATAAAACTCTAAGAAACAAGAGCCCAATTAGACCGGCGCGACAAGTAAGGTACCTCTCACAGATGTAGGCAGTACTTCGGAGAATACAATATGTCATTGATCCTGTGCCTGAATTCTCTCCAGATACAGCAGGGCATGGCCATCTGTTGGTCAAAATTTGAGAATGAAGTGAGGTGACATAGAGTGTACTTGTGTTTGCAGCGCATATTTGTGCCCTGTATTATGTGTGCGTATTGGCAGTATATGTATGTATAGTAGGTATTTATTCTACTAATTTTCAATGCATACTGTTTATGGATCTAGGAAGTATTCTTTTATCGTCACATTAAAAATTGATAAATGAGGATATTGATAATTGTTAAGAGAGTCTTATTATATTTGCTTATCACTCGTATTGGTGTAGTTAACCAGTTATTATTTTTTTACACAGCTGGTGCATAGGAAGTCCTACTAGTAAATTATATGTATAAGCAATATCTTAAATAATAAAAATAAATTGTAAGGGCAATTTTGTTTTGGCTGCAGACTGTCGCGGCTCTGGGGAGCAGCGGCGTGCTCTAATGTGAAAGTCGTGTCGGCGGATGCATCTCGCGCGCACCGCGGGGCCTTTCGCGCCAGTGAGCACTTTCCATTAGTATATTTAAGGTAACGATCGCGATATCACAATAACAATTCAGTTGCGTGTTCAGGTACATACTATTGCGAGTTTATTTTTGTGGGATATGTAGAATGTTTTTAGAAACCCAAAAAACTTGTGAGAGGAATTACCAGCAGTATGTTTCTATGCACGCGAATTGCGTAAAAATTACCGGAGACTGGAGAGTCACCGTACTGTTAAGTGTTGTGTCATGTAAGCGAATAGCTAATGCTATGACTGTGATTACTTGTTTCCTCATAAACTATAATAAAAATACTGTCTCCCTTTTTAATGTTTTCATACAATTAAATCGACAGGGACTTTGATCTCGATTGATTTTTTTATTGTTTGTATCAATTTAGTTAGATTAAAGAACAAAGCGGTTCCATGCATAATATATGGGTCATAATAAGGGGTTCAATAGGTAGATTCTTAATAAAATTCAATGTAATATTTGATTGTAAACGCACAGATGCGAAAAAATTTACTACAACATAAAGTGTCAACACAATTTTGTTGAGTTAACAAATATAGATAAAAAAGAGTAGCAAAAACTCATAATTTAAAAATTCCACTAAATCATTTAAGAACACTCTTGAATAAAGCACTTCCGCGGTACGACTCCCGGGGGTGACACAACGCCGGTAAGTTGTATTGTGATACACGAATGCACTGTACTGTAACTTATTACTTGATCTGATAACATTTTACTAGACGTCACTTGTTTTATAGTTAACGTGAGTGTTTATGGTGCTGTATCGGATTTAAAAATATATTATGCATATGTCTTGTTTTGATAATATTTATACTAAAACTAACTCCAGCGGATAAACGGAATACATACACTTAATTTTTTACTAAGTCTTGTGCTACTAAATAATCATGGCTCAATCACTACACGTCACGTATAAAAGTAGAGCATACAATCTTTACTTACCACGAAAATTTAACGCATTTTTCATAAATGGTGTTTTATTGTAAAAAATTATATTGAGTATTAGGAAGAAGTTTATTTTATTTTATGTTTATAGAATAACAATCTAGATTATTACTATTTTGCCAAAAGCTTAAAATATGCTTTACGTTAGTTTAGTAAGAGGTAATGCCACACTGCATGCTTGCATGCAGTCGAATTAGGCCGGCATGACCGAGGAGGTACCTCTCGCTTACACGAGACCGGCGTAATGTGACAGCTGTGCTGTTGCGCTTCTTGCGACGTGTAAGTAGCCGGTGGCCCATGGAGATGGGAGGAGAAAGGAGGGCAGCGCATTTGTACAGGCTCTATGTGGATGATAGTGGGCGTCGGTAGTCATGAAAATGGCTCCGGCTGCTCATTTGCCCTCCTATGCCATAAAAAGAAAAAAAAGAAAGGTACTCAGTATCGCACACATCAAGACGTATCTAACAACAACTCAGACGTAAAAACCTGTCAAACCGTTTAGGCTGAAGCGAGGTACTTAGAAAAGTACAATACAAAAGAAACGCTAAAACGGTTAATAAATTCAATCAAATAAACGATGTAATGAAAAGTGTTGAAAAATTCAAGTTTAATTACAATTTTGTTCATAAAAAAGAAGCTGAAATTGAAACCTAAAAACTTTATTGCTACTGTTATATTGTTTTTTCAACTCAATACATTTGATTTTCAACTCAATACAAATTACACAGGCATTCTGCTCTCCGTAATCCGTAACATATCCCTTCTTGATAAGACTCTGTTAGTCACAAATAGCCTCTGTGAGCTATAGCAAACAGACAGTGCAAACATACACGGAGCCGGATTTAATTTCATCCCAAAGACCCAAAACAAATTCGATTATAATTTAATCAAATAGCGGTTTATTTATATTGGGTTTGAAATTCGATGAGTTGAATTTATAATATGCAATTTATGAACTGGTATTAATGCTATAAAATCATGAGTTAATTTTATTTCATTGAAAGCATTAGGTATAGGTGGACTTATGGAACAATCATTAATTTAGGAACGCTATTTTAATAGACTGAAAGTGAGACATTTATGTTTTAAGGAGAAAGCGTTCGAATTAAAGTAGTACGGGCTAAACAGGATATTTCTGGCTGACAGCGACAGTCTCTATAGACACAAATGTTGTTATCATACATTGAGCACAGGTGTGAAATCAAAACCAAACGATCTCTATTCTCTGATTCTTCTATTTCGAAGAACCGAATCAATGCCATCGGAAAAAATCAAGCGCAGGACCAATGGACGTGCTTTTCGAGAAATAGGAGTACTGTCAACGAAAGACAGACCTTCGTAAAGAGGAAAAATGTCAACATAAGGTCCCTAAGCTAGGTCAATTAAAAATAAAATACAAACTCCCTAAAAATATACCTGTGGGTCGTTAATGAATCTTTTGCCAAACTATATTTTTAAAATCAATAGTTTAGTTGAAAATTAATTATTAATGTTAATTAAATTTAATTGCTTATCATAATTTTTTTTCTGCACATAATTATATAGCCGGTTTATATACATTTTTATACGCAGCTAAGATTTTATAATTGCTGGAACAAAAAATCGGTTTACGCTATTAAGTTATATGAGGATTTTAAATTGCCTCGTGTCACTTGCGGACAATATGGATCTCACTACCTATATTTCTTCTCATACTTTAAAATCAATCAGGGAACCTTTAATGTATATCTATACTTGGGCTCAAAAATTATTGCTCTAGTTTTGTAGTCTGGTAAAAAGTACTACACCTACTGCACCTACTACTACACATACTACTACATTTTATTCACACATTGCATTGTTGAGCTTAAATTCATTTACACGTATATATTATGATGAAGATTTAATGACCTTATTACCTCACTCGCGAATGTTACTGACGCAATGTCGTTGTCTATTTATCTGTATAAAATAATGTTTTCGTTTTATTCCTACTATAATTTTTTTTGTCTCAAATATCATGCTTTGATATTGACCAGATATCAGTATAAATTACGCATCAGACAGCTGGAGTTCTTGCTGCACCTTCGTCATGTCAGTTTATTTTTATATTGTAAAAGAATGTATATTAGTGAACTAATATGGATATTAGTTTATACTAGACTGCTAGTTTCTCTTAGTTCATGTAAAAATACTCCTAATTAACCCGTATGTGCAAAGGTAAAAAAAGGTAAAGGCCCGTAAAGCAATTTAATGCCTCGTCGGGGCGCGTCGCCTTGCAATTAGCATGAGCTCCCGAATGAACTTTATTCCAATAAATTTCTAAACACTTCCATTAAATCACTGCTATCCTGGTAACGAATGATTTTTTTACAGTACTAACTGAATAAAGCGTCATTTTGGTAATAGAAAACGTCAACATTATCTTGCGGTTCGTGGACATCGTATGTCATTTTTTTAGTATCAAATGGGTAATGTAAATTCCTAATTTACGGCAAATTCATCAAAAAGAAAAGTCAAATAACTAGAATCATTCTAAATAAACTGATATCTACTGATAGTGATAACATTATAGTTTTTCTGTTATTTTTATACAGAATTAATAACTCAAATACGTCTGAAAATATTCTACAATAGTGAAATCATATAAGTATCAAGATATTTCATTTCCAACAATCTTCTCAACGAAATATTGTGGAATTTGTATTATAACATTCATGAGAGATGAAAATAGCTTTTAGTAGGAAACTGTGTGCATGTTATGTCGTGTGTATGTCATGGCAATATTAGTCAGATCTTGTTCTTTGAGTAGCTAGCTGCATCTCGTTATTTTCATGAAATTTTATGAAATCATGCCTTCATCATGCATCATGCCTTGAAATATTAACTCATTTCATTCATTACAGCAAAATGACTAGTCAGCAAAAATTCCTTTCCTCAGTGTCACAAAATAGACACCAACATAATATTTGAGACTAACCAAGTCTCAAATATTAAAACCTATATTTTAATAAAATTAATTAAGTTGTTTGTAAAAAGAAAGACCATGTCATAACTTATTACATCTATGTATATGAAATTATAAAACTCATTACATTAATAAAATTAAATATTTTTAATAAATTAAAACTTATTTTAGGGATTTTATGTAATGTGAAGTGTATTTTAGACCAAGGATTTTGTAAAACGACAAATAAAAGCACTACTTATACTTTTCACTTGACGCTGTAAGAATAAAAAATAAACTAGTTGACCCGGTAAACTTCGTACCGCCTCAGAACCAATAAAGAAAAAAGATCAACGATAATTATAGAATGTTTCAACTTCAGAAAAAAATGTCGTCAAAACTTAACTGGAATAAAAATAATACTTAAAACATTTTCGTTAAAATCAATCACCGTCACATTTGTGAATGTCTAGGGAAGGATAAATCCTTACCTAGACTGTCACCAAAATTAGCCCAAACGATCCAGCCATTCGAGTTTTAGCGGATGAATGTGTGTATGTATAAATAATGAACAGCAATTCATTTTTATAAATATGTATATAGATATAAATATTTGAAGACGGTCACCTTTCCACGGTCTACCTTTATATTTGAATGGTTCACTCATCTAATATGTATCCGTTAAACCCCAGTTATATGTATATCTTGTTTTGATAAATCTAAATATATGGGTTTTAGCACCCGTTTTATCCCTAGTCCACTGGCCCGCAAAAATTAACTTGAGCCGCTGATTTTAATGTATGACATTTCCATAATATTTCATTAAAAGAAGCCTGTTTCTAGAAAAAACATAGTAAATACTTGTGATAATAGTTATAGTTTTCATTACTCCATGTAAAGGCAAGAGAACTAGTAAATATTTAGACAAATGGTTTTGTAAATAGAAATATCCATTCTCGTCTGTGTAAGTTGATTTATTTAGAGGCAGCATCTAGTCGGAAAGTCGTAACCGAGATGGGATGTGCTAGTTTAATATTAACCGGGCCTGTAGTACGCTCATCGCTCTTGTATTGGACAAAAGAAAACTAACACAGTGTAAAAACACTTTTACGCTTTTTACTAAATTATTTGCAACGTTCTGTATTTTCAAAGCAAAATCTTGTATGGCGTGGTTTGATGGTTTTTAGGGTGATTATTCAATCTCGCTGACGTGTGACGAATACTCGGCTCGTCGATAACGTAGCGGCTAATGTGGCCGCGGTTGCGGGTTTGAATCTCGGCCAGTTGATGGTACTTTATTTACATATTATAACTTGTATTTCTATATAAAAATTCTTAATTCTAGAACATTTCTTAAAATATAGATACTCACAAACCATTTATAACACGACAGTACAACTGTGTTTGTTGCGATTGTATTATGTGAGTGACCTCTCTCTCGCACTCTCTCTCTCTCTCTCTCTCTCTCTCTCTCTCTTTCTGGATTTTTGTATAACGCTTTTACGATTAGATCTCTAGAGTCTGACGATTTTGATAAAATTTGAAGTTCAAATAGTTAAAAACACGAGCAACCAACCAATTTTCACATTTAGAAGAGTAGAGCTATATTTTAAATTTTTTTTTACTATGGACAAATAAAGGAACGGTCTTTATTTGTCCATAGTATGAAGGGCAAACAAAATACAGGTTATACGGATTCGTTGCCTTCCTTCCTGCTCCCTCCTCCATGAGCCACCGGGTATTTACGCTGCGTAAGTACCCGCTTGCACCACAGCTGGCACTTTACTTGCTGCTCTTAGTCTAGCCTCTCCCCTGAAGTCTGTTCGGTATGGACAGCCCTGTCCGGTATAGCCTTCTGGATCACAGAGGTACGCAAGCCCCTTCACCAAATCAAGGTGGCAGTATCTGCGGGGCGGGGGATCAAACGTTGTATTATCAACACATGTAGGATATATGTATATTTATATGAAAACACCTTCAGAGTAGGGGGTTGGAACGTACCCTGCATGCCAGGGATGACATGTAAGTTACGAGCAAATTCCACTTATAATAACGGGGGTGTTATATTTTTAGCACAGGTCAGGTTCATGGGGAAAACTTTGAAGTCTCTAAGATATTCATATAATATGTATATTACTTTGGTATACTCATGGCCGAACAGATTATAAAAATATATTTTTTGGTGTTTGTTTATATTTTTTGAACGTCAACCCTAGTCCGGTCTTGAGAAGAACCAGCGATATACAGCAGGCCACATGAAGTGATAAATATTTATAAAATATGAAAGTACAAATACCTCCGTCCTCCTCCGTCTGTGTGTATGCTAAAATCTTTAAAATAACCGATTTTCATGGGGTTTTTTTAACGGTTAGATAGAGTGATTCAAGAGGAACGTTTATATTATGTATAATAAATCCATTTTTGTAGTCCGAAATTGACGCGGGAGAAGCAACAGGCGGAAGCTAGTATTATATAAAATATAAAATGTATAAAATTACTAAAAATATTGTACAGAAACATCTTGAAAAGAACATACTATTCTGGTATCCTAAATTTCTTATCCAAAATGTATTGAGGGTAAACCATCAGTATACCGAATTCCTTAAAATAATCTCTAAGCGATGTATTAGAAGCTAGTTTCTAAATTGCAATTATTAATAAAACCATATTTAATTACAGTATGTACAAAAAAAATTATACAAAACAAGTACTAAAGTGTATAAACCTAATCAATCCACTACCCTGTATAACACGAGAACAGACGTAGTGAGTAGTCAAATATTCGTTACATTTGCCTGACAGGAGCCGGTCGTTAATTAAGACAGGGTTCAGTACAGTCGAGGCGATGTCGTCCTCAGGCGAGCCTCCCGACCTACATGCGACGCAGACGTTGAAAGACTCCTTGAGTTGGAATCCTAGTTCGAAAAAGCCAATTTAAACTGTTGCTAAACTTAATTAAATTTTAATTGAATGTGAATATGGATTTTCGTTGCGGACGATGTTTTTGACATTTCTTGGAGAGTTTTGCAGCTGCATGTTAGTTCCTATGAAGAACAACGTTCGGATGATTTAAAACATCGATTATCACAAACAATATCGTAACGTTCTTAAAATAATTAAATTATAGTTTAGAATACAGGAAGGTTATGAATACGTTTATTGCATATTATGCGATACAAGGTTGATACAAGCGAGAGGCATTAAATTAAACCGCATATTTAGTGTAGAGATCAATCGGAGCAATAGTTTAGCCACAGGAATTTTTTAAAGTTTTTTCTCACTTCGTACACGCTGTATCGCAGTTGATCGCCGACTATGGTCGATCGGGGTCATTTACCCCGTGCTCGCTGTAGTCGCCCGGTACAAAGAGTGTTAACGATTTTTCGCTATTGTTGAAAAGGTATTTTCGTATACTTGTCGTAAACTTTTTTTTAATAGTTTCGGATCAACTGTAGGCACTTACAGTATATGTAGTTTCATTTAATGTCTCTCGCTCTTATCAACCCTGTATATTTATAGCATAATAGATTTAGTGCATGGACACTCTAGTTCAAACATTATGACAGATGCAGCCGCCGCGTACAACCACATCATGCGTCGCTTCACAGCTGTGTTCTAATCAATAACTACACTTGGCCATCTAGATGATATATGTTTCTGTTACGGTACAAATATTTCTAGATTATTATTATAAATGGTTGTTTTTAAATACACTAATTATCCTGCCTCTACCTGTAGGTATTTATAGACATATTGTCTCAAAATACGTTATGATTATAAATAATAATTATTATGTTAAAATATACAATACAATAAGGAAAATATGACGTAATTTTAATTAATTATGTCATATTTTCTAATTATGTCATATTTTCCTCATCACAAACATACCCGACAGACAGATACGTCAAAATTATACTCCTCTTTTTCAGACGTTGAAAAAGGGTAACATTGTATGTGAGTGACATGAGAGAGTAATTATGCTCATATAGGATTCAGCAGGGTTGTCAGCTGCTGTCACCTTTACGATTAAACTTCCAAACCCATTTACATACTCGTTCGTTACTAAACGGGACGCTGCTGCTGTCAGCCGGGACTCATTATATTCCTCGTGACGCGAGTACAAATAGGGCCCTAGACGTAAAGACGAAAATTAGAATACTGCTTTGAAGGAACATGAATGAACTTAGTTCAGTGCGTCATTGAATGATAACCCTCCATACAGCTTTGTAGAAACAGATTCTAATTTATAATTATTCGTTATATTTTTTTATTTATTCAATGCAATAACAGAAGCTAAGGAATGACAGGCCCTACTGACATATTCGAAATATCTTAGTCATAATATGCACATCTATACCTACATATAATAAAACAGTAAAATCCGTGTGTCTGTACATTGAGTATATTTACGAAAAACTAATTGGGGACGATGTTAAAATAGTATTAGAACACTTTTCAATGTTTTTATTTTTTTTGTCTGTCTGTTTTTCTGCTTATCTCCGAAACTACTGGACAGATTCGAATGAAACTTTTTGTGATGTATACTTTGTATACTAAGCCTGATCAATATCAAAAACACTTTTTACTGCGGTAAAATTGCTCGTTGCAAACGGGAAATCGGAATTTCGGCACACTGTAAGCAAACAATAACAAATCATTTTGATTATAATATATACGCTTCGCAAACGAAGTCGCTGGCACCAGCTAGTGTAAAATGTTTTTTTATTTCGGTAAAAGTTTTTTCGGTCGGTTCGAGAATACCTTTACGTACGCTATCCAGGAGTCCGGATGGCTCAACTGCGTACAGTGTCGGGCTCGACAAATGGGTTGCCCCCACCGACTAAATCCCTGTGGGTGCCTTCAGCCGCTATAATTGGAGGGCCCTGGATCTGAAAGCAACAGGGCACCTCCAGCGACAGTCTGGCCTCGGTGAAAAGGCCAGACTGCTCATCCTTGGGGAATTCCGGCTGCCTTTGAACAGTCCCTACTCCACGTCGGAACCATGCAATTGGGTCAGGTTCCCATCCTAACCCCTAGTCCTAATGTTCCAACGGAGCACACCATACCTGTGGTGACAATCCACGCCGCCATATGCTAATTCATAGGGACGGATGTAGGACCTCCGACATTGGCTTACCCCATTTGCCACCCAGGGGCCAACCATTAAACGGCCTCAGAGGACAGGGAGGACAGCAACGACACACCGCATCTCCTCTTCCTCTGCGGCCCCACCGCCAACGCATCTGACGGTGCGCTCCCGTAAGGTCGCAGGAAACAGGGTGCACGGCAACGAAACACCGAGACACCTCATCTCCCCCGACCCCTCCTCCTTGGACGCATCCAAAGTGGGCCTTGGGGAAGCCCACTCTTTGCGTCCCTTCCTGGGATCCCTCTTGGCTTTACTGTGGTGGCTCAAGCCACGGTTACTAAGCTTTCTCACCACGACAAGGTGGAGATCCGTCGAGTAAAATATGCTTGAATTTTTACCAAAAAAAAAAATCCCAGTTTTAATTAAATTTTACATCAAACCTGACAAAAACATGATCCAAAGTTAATCCGTTTAGTACGAAACAGATTGTACTATACTTATGTATACTATAATAAATTCACATTACATTTAGTAAATCCCTGTGATTAGTCCAGTTATAATTAATAAATTTAATGTTTAAATTATAGGATAATATTTCCAGCAGCTCTATCGATTGGATACCCTAAATGGAACATATCCAGAAGGCTAACAAGACTTGTTGTACAAATTAATAGTAATATGATACCAAATTAGCAAAAAGCAGTTATAGCCACATACACTTTAAAAAAAAATTGAACATAACCGTTCATACATCCTCAGATACATCTTGAGGGTGTTTGAACGGTCATCCAGGCTGGCCTCAGTGAAAAGGTCAGAACTCTCCTCCTTGGAGACTGTCCGGCTGCCTTTGAACAGTCCCTACTCGAAACCGTGCAATGGGGTCAGGTTCCCATTCTGACCCTTGGTCCTAATGCTCCAACTGAGCACGCCACACCGGTCGTCCTAATATACGCCGCCATCTACTGATTCAGAGGGACTGGTGGAAGACCTCCCAGCTGAGCTATTCTTAGTCTGGCCTCTTCCCTCAAGCCTGTCCGGTATGGGTAGCCCTATCCATCATAGCCTTGGGGATCATAGAGGCACGCAAGCCCTCCCACTAAAACAAGGTGGCAGCATCTTTGAGGGGGGGAACACTACATAAGCCTAAGCTATATAAGCATAGCACCGTCCTAAGAATCAAGCATGCTGGCGCAATATGCAGTACTAACCCAAGCTATGCCACAACAGCCGGTCATTCTGTATTCAATATAAGAAGTCTCGAACGAACTGAATGAAAAGCAAAATTAATTATACGATACCTAAATTTTAATATTAATTATCTAACGTATCCTAATAATTTTATGTGCTTATAACGAATGATTTATAAACCACTTCATGATGATTAACCAAAACAGTACAGTCACGAGCATAAATATATTACTATGGGCAGGTCAGCAAAAATATCTGTCCCAAGAACGAATTCAATAATATCTGTCTGCACGTACACAGCAAAAATATCTGATATTATCAGGCAGCATAACCAAGTGGCGTCAAAATGATGTGATGAAAATGTGCATCAAAAAATTGTGATAATCTTTCGAAGCATAAATATGTGATATCAACTAGGTGGCATTAACATCTGACATCACCTAGGTGGCATTAATATCTGACATAAACTAGATGGCAATAATTTGTCAGATATTATATTTTTATTTTACATTATTTTAATATCATCATATATTTTTGATACCTAACAAAATTATGTGTGAAAATGTACAACAAATAACATGTGACATCAGCTAGGTGGCAATAATATCTGACATCTTATTATTTAACAATATTTTAATATCATCACATAATTTTGATACAAATCAAAATTATCAAAAAACATCATGTAATTGTGATAACCTTTCGAAGCATAAATATGTGACATCAACTGAGTGGCAATATTATTGGACATAATTTTATCCTCAATTTAATATAAAAGTAATACGACATAATTAAATAAATACATTTTATTTTACACAGTTTTAATATGTGCTATCGTTTTATACTATATTTATATACCATATTTCTTCTCTACACCATAGAAGGTCTGCAATTCCTGGGTGAGGGGTCCAATTGTCTCCGTTGATTTACGGGGCCTCTCTGACGTCGACGTATGCGACTAGTAGGATCGAGTTTTTCGCGATTCTGCTCGACGTCCTCTTTCTGGACCATGATGGCCTCACAGAAAGATACTACAGCGTTCAATTATTACAGGGCAATTATGGAGTGCAAAGCTCTCCGTTATAGGGAGCTGAAACCAAAGAGGCAAGACATACTCGCTCATTGGAAGTAGCTATGCAGGAAAACGCCAATAAGAGTGCGGAGGCTATAAGAGGCTTGATCGCCCATGACGTGCTATCAAACTTAGACGACCTGAAAAGGGATAAAGAGGAGGACTCTAGAGAGCTAGGAGACAAAGAAATTGCTGCCATACCACTTAGTCACAACAAGGCCCTAGAGAAGGTTGAGGTCAAGCTGAAAGAGGTGAAGGCAACGCTAAGAGCCATGAATGGTTCCCTCCACCAGCAATCTGGGGACATTGTAGAGGCCCTTTAACCTCATCTAGACTCCCGTTCAGTCGAAGGAAAAACTGGAGAGGACCACGACGAAGCCGCAAGACAATATCTCGCTACCCTGACCACAGAACTCAAGGAGGTGGCAGCCGAACTAAAGGCCATAAAATCCGGCGCGCAGATACACACGCAGGACATAGACACTGTATGGCTCCTACACACACTCAAAGAATTGGAAGAGAAGGTGGACAACTGCACTAGACAAACAGACCTAATGTGTGAGGCACTAGCTCCATTAAAACATCAGCTAGAGAGTCTACGCAGAGAGCTGCGCGACGCTGGTGAAATTACCAATGCCCAAGGCTAGACGACCCAAGTTGTCTTACAGTGAAGTCGCTGCCAGACCTAAATACGGATTGAGGCTGGAGTCAACCGATCCATTGCACACCAGCCAGGACGTGCTAGACAGGGTCAAGTCTAATAGTAGACGTATAATAGTAGACGTGGCGTCGCAGGGCATTGCCATAGATCGGATCAGCAAGACTAAGGGACAAAAAGTAATAGTGTCCTGCGGCACGGAAGAGGACAGGAGTGCATTCGCGAAAGCGCTAAAAGACACTAATGCCCATATCAGCATCAACCCACTAAAAAGTAGGATGCCCTCGATCAAGCTGATCGGACAAGCAAATGACCTATCTGACAGTCAGATCCCAGGAACACTGGTCAAATAAAACCGTAAACTAATATCAGAGGCGGTGCCTGGAGATATTAGGGTGGTACGGAGAATACGCAGTAGAAATAAATCGCTGATTAACGTGGTACTGTAGGTGACACCTAAGATTTGGTCGAGTGTCAGAGACCGGCAAGTGCACGTAGGATATCAGGTCGTGCCAGCACTGGATCATTCTCCTTTGATCCAGTGTTATAATTGTCTAGGTTTTGGCCATACAGCCCGCGACTTCCAAAGAGCGCTTGCATGCGGATACTGTGCTCTAGACCACGACTCGCGGACCTGCCCTAATAGGGACAAGAAACCCTCTTGCGTCAACTACGCTACACAGAAAGCTCACGACATCCATCATCCGGCCTATAGCTCAGACTGCCCTGTTTGGATAGGATTGCTAGGAACGCAGTGAGCTACTGCTGAGAGCGTCCCAGGCCAAATAAAGATAGCTCAGGTAAATCTTCGAAGGGGATACGCTGCTACAAGGGAATGCATTGAGGCAGCGGAATCGCTGAAGCTAGGAATAGCACTCTGGCAAGTACCCTATGTGGGGGGAAGGGCCATGTCACATTGCCGGCACATAAAGTAGGGCAGAAGACTACTGCAAGCAGAGATAAACCGGTTACGGCAGCCGTGGTAGGTAAGGAACCGGCTTGGAACGCTGTAGTATCTTTCTGTGAAGCCGTCATGGTCCAGAAAGAGGACGCCGAGCTGAATCGCGAAAGAACCGATCCCACTAGTCGCATACGTCGACGTCAGAGAGGCGCCGTAAATCAACGGAGACAATTGGACCCCTCCTCACCCAGGAATCGCAGACCTTCTATGGTGTAGAGAAGAAATATGGTATATAAATATAGTATAAAACGATAGCACGTATTAAAACTGTGTAAAATAAAATTTATTTATTTAATTATGTCGTATTACTTTTAAATTAAATTGAGGATAAAATTATGTCAAATATTATTGCCACTCAGTTGATGTCACATATTTATGCTTCGAAAGGTTATCACAATTACATGATGTACATTTTCATCACATAATTTTGATTTGTATGAAATTTATGTGAATATGTTAAAATATTGTAAAATAATAAGATGTCAGATATTTTCGCCACCTAGTTGATGTCACATATTTA
>LUGF01010659.1:86636-100924 GCA_001625245.1 Calycopis cecrops
CAATTCGAGTTTTTGATTAGGTACACCTGATTTGTACAAAATATAAGTTATTGTTTAAGTGTTTAATGAAATAAAAAAAAATAAAAAGAAACCTGTTATGACTACCTATAATCTGCTCGTGTTATTTTCTGGCGATATTATGTAAGAGAGGTACCTCCGCGATCATATTAGACTAATTGAGCTTTTATTTAATATTGTACTTCTCATGATACTACCTCTACTTAATATTTATCTCCAGTAATAAAAAAGCTATTTTTGCGCAATAGGTATTTCTTAAAATTTACAGAACATACGCTCCACCCCATACTTGCAAGTATTCAATATATTTATATTACGTTCTTTATAATTCATGTATTAGCATGTATTCAATGTTAAATATTAATTGAGTTTGACAAAAAAATCGCAATTTTACACAAAATCAAATATCGAACCTAAAGCAAATAATAGCAAATAATAGCAAATAAAAATGAATATAACATGTAAAAGGTATTGAAAAAAAACAGGCCTAACATGCGAAATCGAGTTGACCACAGGCTGTTGAAAGCAAATTGCGCCACGCTCCAACAAAGAACTCAAACGAAATAAACATTTGAAAGCGCTTTTCAGGTCGCCAAGCTTGTTTAGGCAATCGGAAAATGTTCCTGTACGCCGATATTGTACTGCTGTACTTCAAACTGTTAGTTTCCAGCGAAATGTGTATAAAAATTGAACGGTACCAAATATAAAACGCTTAATGCTCAATCTGCGCACGTGGATATTTTTTGCTCTTATCATAGCAATAACCACAAAAGAGAATTCGGGAAAAAATCTTACAATGCTTATTGTGGCTTAAATACTTGTCACGGTAATGATATGCTCATTACTACGGTAGGAATTTAAGGGCATTTTTGAGATCTCACAATACGTCGGTACCACACGATATAATAAAACTTTTTTGTTGGTTTATATATTTTATTTTATAGGAAATTATGGTGGTCGCAGCCAGAGGTCTTAAAAAAAAACCAATTTTCCTTATAGATTTATTATAATAAAAGATTACAATATATTTTTATTGTACTGGCTTAAATTAATTACAATTAATATTTTAGTAATAGTTACTAGCTTAATAATAGCTTGGACGAAGTTGGTGCCAAACTGGAGTCTCCTTGTTTCTCACGGACCTCGATGACTTCGTGTCCGCAAAGTCAGCTGTGTCGATCACGTTCGGCAGTAACTCTTGCACAATTCGGGTGAAACTGCGCTGGTGGTCTTTATTGTAGTCTGGGAGTGTGGTTGAGAATTATGTACTGTGTTATATTAATTATAGTCCAGGTGCTCTTATCTTGTTTTAAGGTGGTTGACTGTGGCTGATGATGAATAGCTGAGTGGATTTGATGTAGGGATATAATAGTAGTTTATGTAAGGGCCAAGCCCTTAACAAGCATATGTGATAAAACAAGCAGCTACTTTTGGCGCAGTAATAACGTAAGCGGGTATGTAGCGCACGTTATACCTGAGACTCGATTTGGTTATAGAGGATCTACGTTTTATATGTATTTCTTTTTTAAACATTAGGTACAATAATTTTGTCTAGTGCATAAAACACAGTTCATCACCTTCCGCAACGTAACGCTTAATAACTAATTAAAAAACCGCGATATAATCTGTTAAAGTAGTTTCAATGTAACATTTTTATAGCTCTGATGTTGCGTTTTGTGCGATGTATGAGCAGCAATTGAGGAAGCGTGGATGGTGAAGGGCACCGCTTCTGCATAAACCTAAGAACTGGTCGTCGGCACATCCAAAAATGCTGCAATTGCTTGTGTTGTGCATTATTATGTTGTTAAAATAACTGGTAGCTGTAACAATAATATAAATATATTAAAAATTTGATTTAATTTAAAAAAATAAACGCACGAAACCCTGAGTTACCGCTAGTATACATTGTCGGTGCCGGTTACTGTGGCACCCTAATCGCCCCACCTGCTCCGCTCGCTGTGTAATTTGCTCTACATAGATAATGAACTTTGTGATTTATTTGCTGTAGAGTGGAAAATATTGTTGCTTATTAAACTTTTAAACATTTTTATCAAAATAGAGGCGGGCAATATTTAGTCTTCTATGTCGTTTTATTATAATTATAAGTTATTACATTGTTGTAGTAAATGTATACATTTTTAAAATGTTCCATGTTGCATTGCAGCCGAATTGGTCTGCGCAACCGGGTAGGTACCTCTCGCTCTCAAGACACCGTAAACTACTGCTGTGACAACGATGTTGGTGAGTTCCATGAGATGTGGAAATTCCAGGTAGCCTGTACGAGAAGAAGAAAGAGGGAAGGCAATACGCCTACCTAAAAATGTTGCTATACAAACTAACTGAACACCAGAAAGGACCAATGGACCACTAGAAAATAATAAGCAGCACAAAATACGATGATATAGCTGTTTGTTTTGTGGTTTAGTTAGTTTGCGGCGGTATCGTGTTAGTCAAGCCTCCGAGGCCGGCACGACCGGGTACCTCTCGCACAATTCGCAGAATAAATTAGGTCGTTACTTATTTTATTATCTACTAGCTTCCGCTTCGCCCGCGTGGATTTCGAGCTTCAAAAATGATTCAAAGTTTTAACTTATTTTGTTATTCTATGAAAGCTATATTACTGTAAAGTTTCATGAAAATCCGTTCAGTAGTTTTTGTGTGAAAGAGTAACAAACATCCTCACAAACTTTCGTAATTATAATATTAGTAGAATTTGATTAACTCAATCATGTTTATAAATGAGACAAACATTTTGTGTAACTCGTTATTCCCAGAATTAATTTTGCCAAATTTTTAAAACGAGGTTATTTTGAATTTACAATTTTTCCTGTGTCGGCGGACCGAGACCTTAATATAATAAGGTGTTTGGAAAACAAAAGGTATTGTACCGCCTCTCGGGTCAGAGCGCTTGTAACGAAGTTTGCTTAGCGATTCATAAATTATTTATTATTTAAAATGCAAAATGAAATTTACCGACTTGCCGTTTGTCGCTGGAATTGAAATGAATATTGTTTAATGTAAAGTTGTTAAGTTCTCGCTTAATGAATGATACCACCAAATAACAGGATATCTGTGACACAACGACAAATAAATGTTTCATTACATAAAATACTGTGCTTGCGCTCGCAGTTTCGTTTGGAGTCGCTCACAAATTAGATTTAAGTTTTCTTTCATTAAAGTATTACTGTTGGTAGCTTGTGGTCCTACGACTGCCTTATGGTCTAGATCTAAGGTCGCGGGTTCAAGTTCCGGGTCGGACCGAAATATTGGATATTGGATTGAACAATCCTATTTTTTTATTTCAAACAACAGTCCGAATCTGGAAGTCGATAGTATTACGTCTTCGGGCTTCAGAGTCCACGTTGAGTCTTGCGCCTGATCTCTTGATATTCGACTAGGAGGACATTATTACTATTATTAAAAGTTTATGAAATTTACTGCATAACATCTGGCTAATTATTAATAATTTTCTAATAGGTGTATAAATTTACTCTTTAAGGTCCTAATGGAATTTTTTCTATACGTTTCTAATTAATGTTGTAAACGCGAAATTGAATTCAGTTATTCAGTTACGCTTTTACACCTACGCCATTTTTCATAAACTTAGTGATACTGATAGCATCACAGCTAGCTAGATAAATATTATAACAATCTATACAATACAATTTTGGTAAGAGGTAGTGCCACACTGCATGCTTGCATGCAGTCGAATTGGGCCGGCATGACCGGGGAGGTATCTCTCGCTTACTCGAGACTGGCGTAAAGTGACAGCTGTGCTGTCGCGTTTCGTGCGGTATGTAAGTAGCCGGTGGCCCATGGAGGTGGGAGGAGAAAGGAGGACAGCGCATCTGAATAGCCTCTATGCGGATGTTTGTGGGCGTCGGTAGTCATGAAAATGCCTCCGGCTGCTCGTTTGCCCTCCTATATCATAAAAAAAAACAATACGTTACCACTAACATGGATATATGTTTAAGCGGTCATGCCCTGTTAATGCCCAAAATTATAGATACAACCAAAGGTTACGTACATCACTCATATGTGTAACTATTGGTTGATCCCTGCCTCAAAAACTTCCCCCAAAAGGGAACGAAGCTGTTACGTATCACCTGGTAATTGACTATACGTGTCGCTAATATAATTTGTATACCTGTAAAATATTCGATCTATGTGGTCCGTAGCTGCAATGCAGTAATAGCACTCTTACAATATCTAAGGTTTCCGCTAAATGATCGAAATGGATTATGACTTGCTACTTCTGAAGTAAACACATATAAAGCTAATTTCATGCAGCAATCAAAACATTGCGGAATTCCCAAACGCGGTTCCAGTTCCAGAATCGACTTTATTGTGCAATTTAAATGTATGAATGTCCGATGCGTTTTAATTTATATGCGGAACATTATTGCAGTTTGAAAGCGTAACGAGATTTGTTGTTTCTGACAATATTTTATTTGAATAAAGTGAAAACCATCGGAGCGGGAAACTTTGGAGCGCGGCGAAATAAAAACTCACTACAAACTTTAGCGAGATCATTGATAATTAACAAGAGATGCACAAAATAATAATTTTGCTATTTTTCAGTAGTTTAGATGGCAATCTGGCTCTAAAATTATTTGATGTGTAAAGACAATTGCATTCACACAATCATGAGATGAAGCTTTGTATTCATTTCGTTATAGTACAAACGGTCAAATAAACAGTAGCGAGCCTTTTATGACTGACAATGCTCTTCGATATACTCTCATAAACCAGAAAAATCAATGTCATCAATTCACTACGATATTATGAGACCAAAGGCCGCTACGGTCGTGTTCGACTGATTTAAGGGCCTAAAAAGGGCGTCAATCAGCGATATTCCGTTAATAAAGTTAAAACTCCTAGACTTATTGTAGGTACTAATTAACGGAATTGTAAACTTTGAGGTTTTAGGAGAAAGGGTTTTTTCATTGTGTATCTAAATAAATATGCGTGTGATAGATATTAATAATATAGCTATCTCGATGTATAATATGAATATATGTACATAAGACTATTGTGTTTATAATATGTAGGTCTAAACAATGACCTGATTTGTAAAGATATTACCTGCGAATATCTATTTGGTATTTCTTAATTATCTATCATTGTGAAGCTCGGTCGGTCTTCATCAATCGGTTAGTTACTCTTCAGCCAGCAAAGTGATTACATCTAAGACAAGATACTGTCCAAATACGTGTTTATCCACGCAGGCGCCGAGAGTCAATCGGTGCTAGTCAGATCCAGTGTGGATCTGGTATACCTAACAAAGCTAAGTATATTTGTTTATACAAATGATAATTGCTGCATATTACATTGTAATAGTACTTTGCAAGTATTTAACTATAATTTGATAATGTTAATATCGATGGTAAAATACTATGTTGTGCGGCATAGCTATAATATTACAATGTGACATTCTATGCTACATTATATCAGAATAATGTTAAATAAGCTTACCATGCTTAATAAAGAATGTACTTTGTATAATCTGACCACTACAAAGTACATTACAATTATGTATCTTCTTAATATTGTTATATTACTTATGTTTGGATGTTTAGATTGTTAATAATATCATAATTAAGGGATTCTGATATCCTTTTTACCTGTTGTAACTTTTGGTTACTTGAATTGTATATTTGATATTAAGCACACTCACATGGTTGTGTGTGCCTAGCTATTGTATTGGGTGCCCACCAGTTTTCTTGCCAGTTCTTTCTGGTCAGGGCTAGGGTTGGAACTGGTGGTAAAGAATGAGAAATATTAAAAGTAAAGATCAGTTGCTTAATCAAGGCATTTTTATTAAAACCTTTTAGAACTACTGAGTTGTATCTTTTATAAAACCCACATATACTTAACCCTGACAACATACATTAACGCCCATATAAATAAGAATATAACACGTGCAGTACCTTGCATGTACAACACATTGTAAATATAAGTCCTCAATTTGTATGTACTGATTCCAAATAAATCTACGTTAAAATTTTGAAAACAAAGCCACATAACTCAACATTTAGGTGTGCTTTTGCAACTAAAATTTATATTAATATATCCCATATATCAAGACAAGGCAGTATGTTTTCGTTAGATAGTGACAGTAGCACCTACTATACCGCATCTAACATTTTTAAAGGTACTACATTCATAGTCAACATTAGTCATATATTATGTGTAAATATATTACATTGCTTTGGCGAAAATTCATATTTGAACTCATATGTAATATAAAATATTTTATTATTTGATTAGTCT
This sequence comes from Calycopis cecrops, assembly GCA_001625245.1. Classification (NCBI taxonomy): domain Eukaryota; kingdom Metazoa; phylum Arthropoda; class Insecta; order Lepidoptera; family Lycaenidae; genus Calycopis; species Calycopis cecrops. Next base: position 92,928 of record LUGF01010659.1, read on the forward strand.
TTCAATGTGAAATATACATTATGTTTACACGTAACCCGTGGTACAGCTAGTAGTGTGTAAAATATGCATTTGTAAATATTATAATAATATTATTAGCCATTTATAAAGCTACTACTCTCTCAATATTCGACACAATGTAATACCTATATCATGATGCGAACCTGACCCCATTGCACGATTCCGTCGTCATAATAGGGATTGTTTAGAGGCAACCGGACAGTCCCCAAGGAGAAGACTGGCCTTTTCGCCGAGGCCAGTCTATCGCTGGAGGGATCATGTTGCTTGTAGATTCAAGACCCTCCAATTATAGCGGCTGGAGGTAACCGCAAGTGTCGAGTCTAGGGGTTAGTCTAGGTATCATAGGCAAATAAATGTATTTCCCTGTGGCAACAAAGATAAAAAGGACGTCAAGTGTAACTAGGGTTCAATTAGTATATATCTTCAAAGCACCAGCAATCTCTGAGAAATATATCGCTCTTTTCAACTTTTCAAATAAATATTGCCTTTAACACAATTCTTTGCAAGCGCCATGGGACCACTAAATTATATATTATTTCGTAAATATTATCTTACGGTTTTTCAAAACGTCGTAATAAACAAGTTATTATATATCATGATGTTAGATATCCTTAACGCTTGGACCGATGGCTTAACGTAGGTAATTTCCGAGGGACAGAGGAGTGATAGACTTCCAGAATCTGAGTGGTTTAATAACCTAATAATTCTAATGAAAATGAAAAATCACAAAAATTTTTTTAGGACTAACTTAGGACTTGAACCCCAGACTTAGTAGTCTGTGGCTAAATATGGTTATCCTAGTGGTGAGCATGTTCAACACGAGGCAGTCATATAATTTAACTTGTATGTTGGCTAACGTGGCGCGGTCAGTTGACCACGGGCCGCCTGTCAGTTGCTACTCCTGTCGAAACGTCAATTAAAGTGACGTGTGAACAGCTTCGAAACATCGCTGCAGGCTCGTACTCATAAGGTTATATTGTTTTAGCGCCTTTAGAGCCACTTGCACGAATCAGAGTTAAACATTTAACTCGGAGTTAAATAACAGCTCAATCAAGACGAATCGTCTTTGATTAGTTATTTAACTTCGAGTTAAATGTTTAATTCTGATTCGTGCAAGTGGCCCTTACTGTTTTAACTCACTTTGACAAAATATGTGTCCATACAATAAGTTGTGATGACCAGATTTAATTAGTTTTACAATATTTTAGTAAAAGTTTGGAAAATATTTCAATTTAGTTAAGCAAGTTTATAATGAGAATGCCTTATACATACAAAATAATTATGTGGATGTCTATAGGCGCCAGTATTCATCAAAAGAACTGCTAGTTTCCTCCCAAATAATAAAACAACCTTTGGTTCCACTTTTCAGTCAAACCTCTCTATTACTTCATTTATATTAACTTTGGGTTTTTCGCTGATAATATTGTTCTTTAAAAAAATATTATTATTACCAGCTACATGTATATAAGTATAGATAAAACTTTCTAATAAAATTACAACAAAAAAAGCTGAGTAACTCATAAGTTAGACATAAGACACGTGTCTAATTTTAGAAACATAGTATCAGACATCACAGACCCTTTGAGGCACGTAGAGTGTAAACCAATTTCCAATAATTCACGATACATCATTTCCGATATTCCATAAAATGCTGTACAAGATATATATTAAATGATCGAGCGCGTTATGCCATCAGAGTTTAAGATGATACGATATGACAAACGATTTCGGTATCCAATATTTTGCCTCAAAATTATGTTTCAAAACCGTTTTATCATTCTTACTCCAAGAAATATACATTATTATTTAAATAGCTTCATCATTGGCCCTTATCAGTCTATTAACAGACAAAATCTCCTTTCAAGTTTTTACTGAACGCCAAGACTTATATTAATACACAAGTTGTGTACATTAGTGTTACTTTAATTAATTAAATATGTTATATAGGCTCAATGGATTTATAAAAACCCCCGGAGACGTTGGAGGGTTAGTAATTTATATACCCACAGGGTGTTCGTGTAATCCCATTGAGATTGGTGTATCATATAGCCTATCAGAAAATAATTACCAAGATCAGAGAGAATAAATAGGCTGTCGATATTGTTTCCGATCATCCATAATTTATACATCACTGTCCAAAGAGAAGTACTTTAGTCTTCATATGTACTTCGTAGCCGGATGAACATTCATATCAAACTGCATAAGGTTTCTCTTCGCTACCACATCTTAAATTTACGTCCTGAAAAAGTCTTTATCTTATTGATTTATTAAGTTATCCCACAGCTTAAACTGATTTCAACTAATCTTCTATAACAAATCAAGTAACCTTTATTACTTTCGGATTCTTTGGGTAAATTCTAAGGGATTTTTTCTTATTTTTAAATAAAAAGTGTTTTTAATTTATCATATATTGTCATGTTAGGTACATTGTCAAATTACAACCATACATTTAATAGTGTTTCAGTACCAGAATAACAAACAACCTCATCATCGTGTATAATAAACGGTGGAGTCAATGAGTAATGTTGAGTAATGGTTACAAAAATAAATAAAACTCTGATGATGATTACGAAGCAAAGTCCACATTGTTGATCATAAATTTAAAATGAATTCCTTTATCTAAAGCTTAGTCTACTCTAGTAAACTTAGTCTGGTGATAAATACTGTTACGTTAAGGAAACAATCATTCCAAGGCTGTGTGGCAAATTTGATCGTCTAATTGTAATATTTTGTTAAATAAAAATTGATTTCAAATGGTCCTTCATAACACATCGATTGTTGTTCTTACACGAAAAGATTTATTATTTTTACAAACCTGAAAATTTGGCCGGTGACCAAAAAATAACCCTGTATATGCATTAAAATACTTGAGAAAAATCACCGATCTTAAAACGGCACATATAATGCATATATTATTACCTCAGTTCTTTGCTACAGATTAATTATTTGGGGTAATAGCTTGCATTTTCAAAAAGCTTTTATAGCACAAAAGAGTTGTATAAAGCCTGTGAAGCTTAAAACTCATTCCGAATCGTGCAAACCCTTATTTCAAGAGCTAAAATTATTGACGTTGCCCTCGTTATAAATTTACAAAATGTGCATTTTCGTAAAACAATATAAAAGTTTGTTCACAAAAGTCAGTGATGTAAATCCAAATATAAATTTTAGAAAACCAGACAGGCTTATCATAAACCTAGTAAACAGGCTACGAAAATGCTCAAAACAATGTTTTGTATAAGTATAATAATATTTAATAAACTACCAGATGACATTAAAACTTTGTCTGTTATAATTTAAGGCGAAACTTTACATGAAACTCAATGAACTTAAATTTTATTACATGAAGGAATACAGGCATATTAAAATTAATTTGTACATGCCTTTAAGCAGTATTAAACGTTTATGTTCTCTATATTTGCCATGTTTGTGAATAATCATCATCATCATCATCAGCCTATTGCAGCCCACTGTTGGATCTCCCATAGCACACCACTGGCACTGGCATGTTTGTGAACAATGAACGATAATGAAAGGGTTACCATACTTTTTATTTATTTTTTTTATTCATATTTCTTTATTTACAAGAAAGTCTTGTACAAATTAAGGTTACAATAAAAAAAAAATTTGTAGTTAATTTTATTTTATCTTTTTTTAGGGTTCCGTATCTCAAAGAGAAAAAACGGAACCCTTATAGGATCGCTTTGTTGTCCGTCTGTCTGTACGTCTGTCAAGACCTTTTTCTCTAAAACGCGTGTAGGGATTAAGCTGACATTTTTGTCAAATACGGAGGTCAGTTACGTCTTGAGGCCTTAAAAAAATCACACTTCTAAGTTAACGCAATAAAAAGTTATAACCATTTATGCACAAATTTTGTATGAAAACGCACTTTTTCGAAAATTTATAGGGTACTTCCCGTTGAGCTAGAATTCTGAAATTTGGCAAGAAGTAAGACCTTACAGTATACATATAGGAATAAATCTAAAAATTGGTAAATAAAATTTATATCACTGGAAAAATCATTACCAACTTATGCATGTAGTTCGTTTCATACTAAATGTATGCAAGCACCCGCATATGTAAGTTTGTCAACTTGTCGCAAGGAAGTGTAATTTTCTCAACGTCTATTACTTTTGCTCATACCTCCCGTTCCTACGGAACCCTCAGTGTGCGAGTCCGACTCGCACTTGGCCTGTTTTTTTAATATATAATCTAAATTACAATGCTTATAGAAATATTAAGAATATCTGTCTTTTACATTGTGTGATGATAGCTGCATAGTGCATATAAAATCGATCTGTCTTGTGACGCCTGCTGATGTCTATAGGCATACATGTCATGAGTACGTGTTGTCCTCTCTCCACGGCTCCACAGAGACCACTGAAAACTCACAAACACAAAACGCGTCAGCATAGCTATCAGTTTGTGGATACATATTAGTGTTTACTGACTCAACTCATCAAGCCTTTAACAAACCTTTTACACAATAAACGAGGAATAATATTTTCTGTACCGCACTTCCCTCGTAATGCTATCCTGATGGGGTCATCATCTAAAACTGCACTTACTCCGACTTAACATGTTATATTCCAATGTTTCAAGCCACAGCTGCTACATTTCCACTGGATATATAATCTTATTCCGAACTTTCTATTCCATAGCTACGAGCTATACTTTAGTTCCGGTATCAATTTAAAAGCGAGGCAGATCAAAATGGATTAAATCCGCGTGCGAGTGACGAACGAGAGCGTCTGTGTTGACAGAACAACGGCAGAAATCTTGCAAATTAAATCAAACATTCTTTTACGATTTGCCTCTATTGTACCATGCTTCGATTGTATTCTAGGTTTTATTTCTTGTATCCTTTGTATTGTCTGTAAGAATGTACGAGATACTATTTGTTTTCGTTATTAAACAGCCGTTAGATAGTTTAAATATTAATCTTGTAACAGAAAGGGTGGAATCCTGACACGTTACCAATAACTAATCCTGGTAGTAATCCATTAACATATTAAGATAAATTAGTGTTATATGTTTACGTAAAAATATTTTGATTTTCACATCTGATAATTATGTCATTGCAGACTTTTAACGTCAATAGCTCGGTCACATTTAACAGCTTCGTGATAAACATTCTTAAACATTTTGATCGATCATAAAATAAAATATTAGTAAAGCGCTAGAGATAGAGCTTCCTTAGAAAGAAAAGGTTGTAACATACGCACACCAAGAGATTATTTAAAGCTTCCGGTTTTCCTTCTGAGTTACGATGCCCTAAAAACAATACAGTACAAGTACAAGGAAATGTATCGATAAACAATTAGAAAAACTTTTAATGGTTAATTTCCTTTTTCAATTGCCTAAATTATTTAAATTATGACTTATAAAATAACTCCAACAAATCAAAGATTAATTCATAATAATCTCTTTATATAATCACCACTAATAACGGGTTATTTCACAATCTGGCAACACTAAAACCGTATTCTCATTATAACCTACCCTGTTATTCATCTCCCCATTTGCTCTCTTATCGTCGTGAAGTTAACATCATCAAATGTAATTTCTCGGACGCTCGGCTAATGAGCCCGTTGACGATGTGGAAGGAATATTAGTGTAGCACTCTCGTGGCCGAGAGCCTGCATTGAATGAGTTTTGTATTGCTCTCACAACTCATCATAACTCATCGTTAGGTCTCTGATGCGCTCAGAGCTTGCGACTTTTATTTTACGGTTGCAGAATATTTACTGTCCAATTTTTGTAGTCACTATGATCAGACTTGACATGACCACAGTAGGATTTTTAAAACTCGGTTGAAATTGAGATTAGACAATTGTTAACCGTAAGGCTACTCGTATATGCGTTTATCTCATTATTACGTAGATTACTTATCAAATATAATATTTACATCTAAATTAAATTAAATTTTATATATATGTATGTATATAAAATTTACAGGTAGTTCCCAGGCACGACCAGGGAGGTACCTCTCCATCACGTGATGCCGCCGTGAAGTGAAAGCTATGCTGTTGCTGTTGCGCATTTCTCGCGCTTTGTTAGTAGCCAGTGGCCCATAAAGAGGGAAGAGGAAAGAAGGATAACTTATCTACGTATAAATTGTGCTGTCTATAAGCATATGATGTCATGAATAGGTTCCGATGATTCGTTTGTTCCCCCTGTATCGTGAAAAATGATATAACAGTATACTAAATGCTTTACACGCTTTACTATTATTTTATTTTATTCGTTGTATATATGAAGAAAATGAGTTTAATTGGGGTAATTTTTTTTCTTAAAGGATTTAACAAATTCCGATTATAAGTGGTGTGAGTAATTATTATTATTTAACAACATTATTAACGTGGTAGTTAATAGTTAAATATCGATCAGTATTTGATTTTTATTTTTTTTTGTTGTCGGAAGGAGTTTTCATCGAACAGTCTTGACACTTTTAGTCAATTATGAAATTCTTATTCATTCGCCAAGTGACAAGCAATCCAGTTACTTGCAGATCCAGAAGCATAGAATTATAGCGGCTAAAGGCACCCGCATGGGTTTAGGCAAGGATATAGGTGCAAGGGGCTACCCTGGCTTCTAGGTATCATAAGTAAATGTATTCCCCTGCGTAAACAAAGAGAAAAGGTTATGTTTCACATTGCAATATCACCACTTTAACGATTTACATCGTTTTTTATTTACGTAATATGTTTAGGGAGTGAGTTATACGTTATGTACTCGTATTAATAATTTCGGAGTGGAATAACACATGTTAAGCCGAATCTTTTAAAAAGTGGCATCAGGGCAGAAGAATAATGATGATAATAATCTTGATTAATTTAGCAATTTACTGTCTCTGCGTATGTGAACGCCATGTCTCATGATGTTACAATGTTATTAAAATTATTTTCATTACATGCCGCTTACTTTCAGAGAAGTTTTGTGACGCCTACAATGTAATTACAGCGAGAAATACTTGAAGTATTTATACTGGGCAGCGGGTAATACGTATTTAAATACAAGGAGCAAAGGGGATTTATGACGTGAGTTATTGTTTAAAGTTTGTACATTTGCATGGGGCCCGGACCCGAGCAAATCCCTGAAGAAATAAACGAGAAACAATCTTGGACTTATCAATTTATAAGACGGGGAGAACGCGACTTATAACTTTACGACGTAATATATTTTTGTATCATATTCCTTAACGAATATTCTTCCTACCTAAATATGTTTTGCACACTTTAAGGTACCAATTTCTTTATGAATATTTCAATTTGTCGTTATGTTTTATTATTCTGATATTGTGACGAAGTTTTTGTTTCTAAATGTGGGGCTTACGTTGATGTTTAAGGAATGAATTTTGTATTTATTTATTTGGAAAATAAACAAGTATACACGAAAATTACAATTTGAATTGACTCATAAGCTATGTTAGTGTTACAGAAGACAGTTACAGAAGAAAAAAAAACATAACACAATTGAGATAGCAAGGTTAGTAGATATATAGATACTCGTAGTTAGATAAGTTACTCAAAATAGGTAGTAACTTAGTATTACGATCATGGTTGTGTGATCAATGTTGATTGTTTTTTTTTATTTTCAATTACTTCTTCTTGGTCATTGTCCTCATAGCTGAAGGTCGTGCCCGCACGCCGTAAGTCATTTGCTTCCATCCCGCTCTATCTCCGGCCAGTTTAAGGGCTGCAGTCCCCTGGCCTGTCATGTCTCTGATTTATTCAGACCAGCGGGTTGGTGAACGACCCCTTGGTCGTTTCCCTTCTATCTTGCTATATATTACAGTCACTATTATTCTTCAAACATATTATATATTATGTCAAAAATGAAATTCTATCATTGTATTTATAGGAGGATTTTGCAAAAAATATCAGCTCTATACCGAATTACAGCATGATTTTCCCAAAAGAAAACGATTAGTAAATCATTTTGTATCACGGTGGATCATAGTTGCCAAGAGTGGAATAATT
>LUGF01010662.1:39490-50051 GCA_001625245.1 Calycopis cecrops
CGCCGGTAGTTACCAATTACTGAGTTAAGCTCGTGCTTTAGCTCTCGCCTACAGAACGCGGTACAATATTGTTTGTGTTAACGGTACAATATTGACTATTTACGAGCTGGGTGGTGTGCACGTGTGTGAATGTATGTGCTAGGTAACATAGTTGGTTTCATTTGATTCCATCATTAGAATAAATCGGTGAAGATGTAGATTATTATGTGGAATAAATATTCAGGAGTAAGATGAAATCTTATATTCATGTTTTTATTATGTCATTAGTAACGTATATGCTAGTTTTCAAGCAGTTCGGAAAGTCTTTAGTCCGGTCAATTTAGACATTTGAAATAACAAAACTTCCCGGAAAGCCAAATTTTGGTGGAGACCTATAGTTTGTCATTACAAATCAAGTTTTAAAAGTCCCCATTGATCCTATGTGTGCTTAAAAAGTTATTCGAGGTCAAAGGTCAAAATTTGAGGTTTTTTGGATTTTGCTTGAAAATGGTAAGTTTTATCAAAAAAAACTTTAAACCAAAGTTGTAAATCTTAAAATTATCTACAAAAATAGTTTCAATGATTTTTTTCCTAACAGTTACCATTCCTGAGATATCGCGATTCTAAGAGTCATATAATAGTCATATAATAGTCATATAATAGTCATATAAAAGTCATATGTTTCACATAGCGGATGTGGGTCCTTGTAACACTACGGACAATAGAATAGCCCGATGTTTTGCAAGCCGTGCATAGAGGAAATTCAGTTAGGGACTGGCTACCATTTGAATAAATGTTTTTAGGATAGTATAATATCTATAAAAGAGACACAAATAAGTATTTATACTTGTATAAAGTGCCTAATCTAATATATAAAATTCTCGTGTCACAGTTTTCGTTGCCATACTCCTCCGAAACGGCTTGACCGATTCTCATGAAATTTTGTGAGCATATTGAGTAGGTCTGAGAATCGGCCAACATCTATTTTTCATCCCGATATTCCCACGGGATTGAAAGTTACGCCGGTGAAATCGCGGGGCGCAGCAAGTATGTATATACGTGGCTTATATGTGCATATCATGTATAATATGAATCTTAGAATCGCGATATCTCAGGAATGGTAACTGTGAGGAAAAAATCATTGATAGCATGTTTGTAGATAATTTTAAGATCTACAACATTGGTTTAAAGTTTTTTTTGATAAAACTTACCGTTTTCAAGCAAAATCCAAAAAACCTCAAATTTTGACCTTTGACCTCGAATAACTTTTTAAGCACACATAGGATCGATGGGGACTTTTAAAACTTGATTTGTAATGGCAAACTATAGGTCTCCACCAAAATTTGGCTTTCCGGGAATTATTGTTATTTTAACACTTTTTTATGTCTAAATTGACCGGACTACTTGACGTGAATTGCAACTCAAGAAAACACTTCCTCAAAACACGGTACTTTGTAGGCGACTGTGTTCATCTAATAACTTTGTGGAAATAAACGCGCCAAGTGCCGCTGGCGTTTCATTAATTAGAGCAAAAATACTCATCAGTTAATGAAGTAGAGTTGTGTGAAGTTGTCGAGCTGCAGTCAAGTTGACGTGTGAAGTTGTTACATAAATATATCTGCGAGACACTACACCGCCGGTCGCGGTGGTGTAAAGTGTAAAGTAGAAAGTCAACTAAAAGAGCTCGTTTGCTTACTTCTTGCAGCGTGAACTTCAACGGGGTCGGTAGCACACGTTCGTTTAACTATATATTGGAGCTGCATTTTGGTTTTTTTTAATGCTTCTCACTTCATACAAACGATGCACGATTTTGTTCACGTGATCACCTACTAATGCTTAGTTACTTAGTAAATACACTATTACGTAACTTCATATAAATGTATAGTTCCAAAGCCAGAAGAGGCAAAACGTAAAAATACTGAATCAGCGGTTATCACGCGTGTCACAATTCATTATTTTTAACTTTCCTTAATCCGGTCTATGTATTATACTTATCCCGATGCACGCCGCAGTGAGCTAACCGAAACTAAACCTTTAATATAATTAGTGATCGATCTGTTATCCCGAACGGTGCCTCCCCCTCCTCCACCTCACCTGCGAGCCCGAGCAGCTCGCCTACCGTAATAACTCGGGAGGTGAACTACGATCCCACACCGTAACGTTATGCGCGGCGTGGAACATGAAATCATCTTACTTATATAAGTTACTTACGCCTACTTTCCTACCGCAAATCGGAACTGTTTAGTTAGTTACGTGAACGTTCTAATATCGTTCAGCGTAGGGGATATGTGTTATTACGAACTTCTCACACCACTGACTTAGCAGCGCACTTGCTAAAAATGATAGTAAGTATATTATGAGCAACTAAGTTGTTCTTCTATGATTACTCGACTATGGCGCAAGAGAATACCGTTTATAGTGAACGTTTGTGCTCCGCGTCTGTTAGCTGTGAATCCCGACAGTCTCCCTCCATATTTTACACGCCGAGTTACTGAACATTTCCTCGAGCAAACGAATCTAAAACGTATGAGAAAATTATAGAGTCTACTGTAGTAATAGGCCGGTGGTAGTTTCCAGCCTGTGCGAAGAGCCAAAAGGATTACAAACATCAAATTTATTTCCTCTCAGGTGCCGTCTTGTACAACGTCTTGTCTTGTCTTGTTGAAAACGTTCTCAAACCCATTTTGCAATATTACGAATACCCATTATTCTATCTACACATAAGATCTAACGACAATAAGTCACTAAATTTTATTCCCAGTACGTTCATTCTAATTTACACTTAGTAATTGCAAACTGCGTGTACTCTGATAATTGTTTACAGGCAGGTTTCAGGAAGAAGATAAATAAATTATCGGATTTGATTGCCGTACAAAATCTACCAGAATACAAGCGTTGATTATTTTTCGTAAAAAGTCAGTATTTCACAAAATATAATTAAAATGAAGAAATAAATCGTGACGTGGATTGCTCCCACTGTGCTGTACTATTCTGTAACTCGCTGTACGTGAAGTGTTTAAGTCGTAAAAAAATAAATCAATCTTCGGGTTAGTAGTCGTTTCGCCCAAAAAGTTTGCCCAAATTGTCTAATAAATTTATCTTCGTCTTGTACGCAAAACTATTTGATATTGGGAGCGCCTGCGGGGACGCTACTCAGAATACACAAGTTCGTTACGTCATCTAGTGTGGTCCGATGCAACATAATTCACCTTATACATTACTCGATGTATATACCGTGAGTACAGAGAGCTTTGTAGACGGTCGATGTATCACCGGTGGATTCGGACGATCGTATGAAAACGCGGTGAGGTATGAAAAGTTTTTCATATCTCTGCCGGTGGAGCCTCGAAAAGAAACCGTTCGAATACGAAACTTAGCTTCTGTCGAAACTTTTATAGGTCAGCGGATAAATGAACAAACGAACTAGATTGTTTAATGTGCAATTCTTTTGGTATGAATGTAGACGCACTGCACTGGCAGATTACACGGGTAAAAAGTTTAAATATTAACATAATATACAATTTATGCATTATATAATTGAGAATGTACATTATGATTCATAAAAGTAAAAGGTACAGCTAAGCTTTTTTACAGCCGAAAGGGACTGACATCAGGTTATGTTATTTTAGCCGACAACAGTGCCATTAAATCGTAATAAGCAATTTTGTACTCCGATATCGCGGTATTGTTTCACGAAATATTACATTATTCAGGCGAGGCCTGTCTCTACACGCGTGAGTACCTTCGTCTTGATTTCATTCTTTACTCACAGCAACATTATTCCTTCGTTTGAACAACTGATCTTGAATTAAAAAGGTTTATCCAAGCGAATATTGTCTAATATTGAAGTAGAGGATCTAAAAATGTCAAATGTATTTTTTACAGAAATCTTCAATAATGTTTTGCCTGCTAAAGCGTTTTTTTTCATTTTGCGCAACGTCCATACTAAGGCAAACAATGAGAAAGCGAGCGAAGAAAAATCGAGACATAAATTTTTTTTTTAGTCTCGATTATCTTTTTATTTTTGAGATTAAAACATTGTATTATTATTATATTATATGTATATTGTTGTATATTCGTGATTTAAAATTCAAAATATTGACAACCACAATAAATTATATATTTTATTTTATTTTATTAAAATACATTATAAATTTATAATTATAAACAATTGTACATAGGTATATAAATTTACTTATTCCAGTAGTACTGCTACAAAAAAATTTGCATATTAAACACAATATTAGTGCGCACATCAAGTTCTTAATTTACATAATACTTTATTATGAACTTCAATATTTATTTAATTTTATAGATTTACGTTTAGAATAATGGTGGGATCTTTTTATCAGAAGTATTGACTAACTATTACTAACGTGATCTGTCTCAGTTACAGCGGCGGTTTTTATATTCATTGATTAAGTGCAGATATAATAATATTAGCAATGTAGGTAAAAATATATATATAAAAAAAACAGTTTCTTACTTACAAATATGCTTAAAAAATTCTATCAAACATTATCATCATTTCCTATGTGAGATGCATCCTAATAAATATACACTATCGAGAAAGTACATCGGTGTTATGTGACGTGGGCGTGAAGTTAGTACACAGTCGTGTTGAGGGCGCTGTAACGTGCATCGGTAGCGACTTAGGATGTCATTTATCCGCACATGCTCTCTCTTAACTGGATTGAAATAAAAGTAGGTACCTGAGTTTTGTGCGTGCAAAGATGTAACCGCTATAAAATATAAACACAAATAATAAATAGGATGTAATAAAAGGTTTTTATCTCTGTGTGACAAATGTGGGTGACGTGTGGAGCGTCACGCGAGTCAGCGGCCGCCAGTCGCCGGTCGGACGTCGCGAGTTGACGGGAGAGAAACACGTCGACCCCGCGACCCCGTCACCCCGCGACCCCGTGACCCCGCGACCCCGCGACCCCGTGACCCCGGTCACGTCCGCCTCGTATACACCAATAAATAGTTTTATTGGACAATAAAGTGCCGGGAAATATTGCGCTCTAGTTGTAATGTGCAATAAACCTACTTTAACGGATTTTGTCGATGTTTTTTTTATAGAATAACAATATAAAGTATATACATTATACATATTATATGCATACCTAGTGCAAAAGTCAGAGCCATTTTTATGACTACCGACGCCCATAGACATCCAAATACAGGTTATATTGATGCCTTGTCTTCCTTCTTTCTCCTCCCCATAGGACATTTAGCTATTTAAAAGTTTTCAGATTCCTATAATAGAGTAACCTGGGCCGAGATCAGAGGTGCTATGAAGCATCTGAAATGTCGTTTTGTTACAATGAGTAACATCAAAGTAAACTTTAATTATCGTGTTAACAGTGAAAATAAACAACAAACTGGGAACATGTTACATACGTAACGTGTTTACAACACAAATATTGGCGGCACACACAATCGTTCCCATTGCGGATTTTCATGTGGAATTCTTTTGATTGCGAATTTGGTTCCACGCTTTTTTGACTATCCCTCCGCACATGATTTTGATCAAAACCACATACTGCATTGATTTAATTAAACAAATCAGATTTTGCAAGATAATGACGAATAATTCGATATGAAGATAATAGTACAATGAAACACTGATAGTGATGTTAGATTCAAAATATAATAAAAATATATTTATTGAAGTTGAAGGGCACAGGGCAACACATCTGCAAAACAAATATGTAAACTCCATCAGATATACAGGGTAGTTCACAGGTTAGATAAATGTATATGTGTGTGCGTGTAACATATTTAAAGATATAAAAATTGCTCACTACTGATCTAAGACCAAAGGTGTCTTTAATTATATCCAATATGGCTGCATATCAAGATAACAAAATAGCAATGAATTTTAACCTTTCGGTTACCGCGGACGTTCATTGACGCTTCAAAAACACGCAGCGAACACGTGGTCGGTACCGGGAGATTTAAGTACATGCTTTCTACAAAGTTCCTGAGTGAAAGATCTTTCACTGCGATACACAAAAGCTATTACTTCACGTACGGAGCCGCGTGCAGTTCTAAACTTTATTTGTTTCCTGCGATAGTAGATACATAGAGACGTGCGCTACAGTGTAGTTCAATAGCGTCTGCTGGCAACCATCCATCTTATTACAAATGCACTCGCTCAGCATTTCTACGTCATCGACCCTAACCACCCCGCCATCCCCGGCGCCTTACTTTAGTTACATTATAATATGACGTGTAACATGACGCATCCAACAACAAAAAAAATAATTAAAACTTCCTCTTGTTTCTTGTATAGATTGCCCTCAGTACTGAGGGTCGTGAGCTCGACGACTCTCTCAAGCTGCACGATTGGTTTACAACTATAAATCTATAAACTATAAATCTTAGTTAAATGTAATATTTAACTGCTGCTAAACCACCTCCTCACTAGACTTCACACAGTCAGACACAATTCGACTTCTAGTTATTTAATCTGACCACATCACTGATTCCACCCGCGTCCTATTCTCACCGCATATTAATTACATCTCCTGAATATGTTTTAACGAAGGAAATTTACCGCAAAACTTCTCGCAGCGTCCACAATACGTTAGCATAAGAATAGCAATTTATTAGCGGCGGGCTAATTCCGCTTCTCGAGCAGGCGACCTGCTCCCACTAGTTAGATGGTGGGAAGGGGTTTCAAGACATTATTCACTGTTAAGAGAATCCCACCACTCTTAGAATAACGTTCACTCTTAGAACAACCCACAAATAATAAAGTTATAGTATATAGAATCGTGTACCTGTGAGATTTGCTCTGTCGATTTATGTTGACTTAGCATTTTTTTAAGAGGCACTAAACTGAATAGGTAGAGCTATTTTGTCGTCACCTCCAGTGCACACACTCAGGGAATTATTTAATTAAATAACAGTGAGTTTAATAATTAGCAGTAATTAACAGTAAATGTAATGCATTAACATTAACAGTGTATTAGATACACTGTTGGAATAAATCGATCCATAAAAGTATGTACGCTGGAATAACATTACATTCTTTCTGTTGCAGTCGAGTAACAACAACTTTTTAGGTAAAATATATTTTACTTTTCCTTACAAAAATATAAGCGAAAACATGTTTTGTTCACGAGATCGTTTAACAATATATTTGAACAACCGCTCATTCTCTACCCGCTTTGTTCCCGCTCACAAAGCGGCGCTTGCTCTTGTTGTATCGCTAAGAGTTTTAATTAATTTCACCTTTGAGTCTTAGACGGTACAAGTTCTAACTCTGTAGAAACTTATATTTTTTTTTTACACTATATTTGAGACGACAGACTGTTGAGAATGAATCGCTGTCAGTTGATGGACTAGCTCACTTTCCTTGTGATATGCGTTGTATGTGAGTTTCATTTATCGTTTGATTTATTGTTGAGGTCTATATCGGTTCAACATTCCATCAGATTCTGTTTAGTACTATTGGCGTGAAGGAATGACAAACATACCTACACACATTTATAATATTAAAAGAATTACTTTAAAATATACCTAGATTACTGATAAAATAAACTTTCAAATATAAAATAAAATATTGCAATGTTAGGAGAAATGAGACGAGATATTGTCTATGCCACTTGCTCCGGACTCACCACTGAGCGACTGAACCAACACCCTCTCACGTATTAGTAGATCGCTTCTTGACCTCATCATAAATTCTCACATCTGCGTCCTGTATCCTCATGCTCCACGAAGGGGTAATTGTTATCCAAGTGAAGTCACGCCCAAACCATTTACGTAACGACACATCACACTCGCTCACTCAATTCTTTTATCACAGCCATGCGTGTCAAATTTGGATGTACACGGGTGAATGAAGCCAGGTATCTCCGCGGGGCGCGCCTCTGTTACACACTCATTACTAATTCACCTTGTAGACATAAAAATACTAAGACTCTAAAATAGACTTTAAGCCTTAACACAAGCAAATAAGGTTGTAAGCGCAACAAGCCATTTATGTACTATAACATTTAAAAAAGGTTGAGTATACAAGTTCATATGCGCACAATCGATTGCGCTTTATTGACTTTGCAAAAACGTTTTTGTATAAAATATAAAAAGAGAAAAAGTGTAGCCTGTGTGCTATACCAACAGATGGCTCTCCGCTCCAGCCACTAGCGCTCTTCACAAACAATGTGCCTGGAGTTGATCTAGCGTTGTGTTGTTTTCATCGTTTACAATTTAATGGCTTTTGGTTTGAACAATTGATGACGATGCAGATGACGAAGTGATGAATTATTTAGCTTTAACTTGCTGTAAAACTTGCGTTAGCTCTTGTTACCTGAAGTTTTATAACGATGCCGACTAACTGCAAAATACCGGGTGTTCCAGACCACCCGTCCAGGCTGATTATTTCGAAAAGTTTCAAAAAAAAATCAAAACAAAAAATACGTGTCAAATATTTTTTGAAACTCTATCAAATCATACCAAAAACACCCCTCACCCCCAACCCCCTGTTAGGGGTAGGAGGTGCAAATTTAAAAATTCAAATGGAAACCCGTATTTTTTTTGCAGATTCGGATTTTTATCGGAGATTATTTTTGTGTTTGTTTTGCTTTTGAACTAATTCTGTTTTGTTTTTGTTTTTATTCATGGTTTTAGTTTTGTTTTTGTTTTTATTTTTGTTTTTGACTTTGATTTTTGTCAAAATCAAAGAAAATCGTTTTTTGTCGATTGCAGCGCCATCTATGGCGAATCAAAAAAAATGTTCCAGACAAAATATTTGTCTTTTTTCATGATGAATCCGAATCTGCAAAAAAAAATACGGGTTTCCATTTGAATTTTTAAATTTGCACCCCCTACCGCTAACAGGGAGTTGGGGGTGAGGGGTGTTTTTGGTATGATTTGATAGAGTTTCTAAAAATATTTGACACGTATTTTTTTATTTTGATTTTTTTTTGAAACTTTTTGAAATAATCAGCCTGGACGGGTGGTCTGGAACACCCGGTATATTTATTGTTGACGATTTTACCACGCTTTTTATAGTATAACGAGCAGTTGGAGCCATTTTTATGACTACCGACACACTTTAACATCCGCATAGAGCGTATACACATGTCCTGTTTTTTTTTTTTTTTATAGCATAGGAGGCAAACGAGCAGTTAGGTCACCTGATGTAAAGTGAACACCAACGCCCACAGACATCCGTAACACCAGCGGTCTAACAGATGCGTTGCCGACCTTTGAGGAAAGAATAATCTCTTTTCTTGAAGATCCCAAGGTCGTATCGGTCCGGAAATACCGAGGGGGGCAGCTGATTCCATATTGAAATGGTGCGTGGGATAAAATTGCGCTTATAGCGCACAGTAGTAGACTTCGGGGGATCTAACGGTAACGGTGGAATTTGGAATTTCGGCGCGAAGTCCTATAATGGAATTCAGCTGCAGGTATTAATCCGAACAATTCCTCGGAACACTCCCCGTGATAAATACGATAGAAGATGCACAGCGAGCTGACATCTCTACGCAAGGCAAGAGTATCAAGCTGGCGGGTGAGATACTGGTTATCGACGATTCGAATCGCTCTTCGTTGTATACGGTCAAATGGAACGTGCTGATATTGCGGGGCTCCGGTCCAAAGGTGAGAGCAGTACTCCATTTGCGATCGGACTTGCGCTTTGTAAAGTTGCAGCCGATGGGCTGGTGTGAAGTACTGCTTCGCCCTGCCGAGCACACCTAGCTTTTGAGACGCTAATTTAGCCTTCGCTTCCAAATGACCGCGAAACTGAACGTTACTCGATATGTCGACGCCCAGTATTCCAATGCTAGCTGTAGCTATGAGGGGAGTGTTCTGGAATCGAGGAGAGAGAGAGAGACAAGAACACCCTTTGTCGTGACAAAGGCTGTTCTTTTAGCGGAAAACGTGCAAACTTGTGTCTTTTTAGGGTTGAATTGGACTAAATTTAGTCGGCCCCATTCCGAGACTTCGCGTAAGCTCGACTCGATTTCAGACACAAATTTGTTCCGGTACTCGTTGACTTGTTCCCGTGAAACATTGACGCGGCCAGTGTATAGTGCGTCACCAGTGCTATCATCTGCATAGCAATGAATGCTGTCGGTTTGAAGCATGTCATTTATATGCAACAGAAACAGAGTGGGTGACAAAACACAGCCTTGTGGAACGGCAGCATTGACACACATGAGGTCCGAGCATGCACCGTCGACTACGACCTTAATGCTCCGGTCTGTTAAAAAGCTGGCGATCCAGTCGCAAAGTTTCACAGGTATCCCAAAAGCCGGAAGCTTGGAAAGAAGAGCTTTGTGCCAAACCCGATCAAAGCTTTCGCTATGTCCAGACTAACTGCCAATGCCTCCCCCTTTAATTCAACAGCTTCCGCCCATCGATGCGTAAGGTAAGTTAAAAGGTCACCAGCAGAGCGACCTTGACGGAAACCGTACTGACGATCGCTGAGCAGCTGGTGTTCCTCTACATACCTCAGGAGCTGGCTGTTTTTATTTATTTATTTATTTATTTATTTATCACACTTATCTACCTTTACAGTTTCCCAATGCGATAGATTTAGCCATAACCAATTATTATTAGT
>LUGF01010682.1:11449-23168 GCA_001625245.1 Calycopis cecrops
GGGGGGGGGGGGGGGTTGCCAATTAAACACCACGCTGGGCAGTTTTATTCGCGAGTGTAAAAATCTAATTGATATAGGGGTTAACATGTTTTAATTATGAATACTGAATGAAATTGACGATTCCTTTTTAATATTTATTTTATTTATTGTATAGGAAGGTAAATGAGCAGTCTGAGCCATTTTAATGACTACCGAAGCCCATAGACATGCGCATAGAGGCTACATAGACGCATTGCCCTCCTTTCTCCTCCCCTTCATGTGCCACCGGCTACTTACATCCCTCAAGCACCGCGACAGCACAGCTGTCATTTTACGCCGGTCTCCGTGCCGGCCCAATTCGGCTGCATTCAAGCATGCAGTGTAGCACTACCCCTTACTTTGCACACTTCGTGCCTTATATGTCCACTGGTAAGGGTAAGATTGAATTAACTATTATCATTAGACTGTTTACTTATTTATATTTTACTGAAAGTATAAGATGTCCTACAGGTAAATTCCCTTTGCGAACGTGTTAGATACAGTGCATCCTAAAACCATTGATATTGAAACTATTAAGCACGTTGCTACTGACACAACGATACAGGCGATAAATAAGGACTCTGCCTGTAGACTAGGCCTTGCTGCCAACATATCCGGGATCACCTCAACCCACAAAGTGCCTAAGGGCTTTCGAGAGATTTTAGTTATGTACGGTTCTCCAATAGGGAGATCAGAGTTCGCACACTAATTGGTACCCTGGATGTGTTGACGGAACATGTATATTATGCTTTCTTGATGATCATTTAGCTAGTTATTAACTGATGAGCTTGCTGTTACATCGACAGAAATGTGAAATTAGTGAAACTATACAAAGAACTACTTTATATATCACGACCTCTACGAGTAATTATGGTCCGGTATTGGTATTGGTGATATTACAATTATAGTACCTACCAATACCATTGAAGTTCATTTAATTCGAAACGTGTTCGCAATTTTACAAATTGAAAGGGCCGCAGTCGTTTAATCCACTTTAGAACTTTTTGTTCTTTATACCAGTACTCTATCGATTACATTGGCGAGTGTCTATTCTGTGACTCTTCGATTAATTATTTATCATGGTTATTTTAATATTTTAAATGTAGGGCAGACTTAGGATCTTTTGAATTTTACTTACGACCATTAGATAATATGTAGTTTTTGGAAAGGCAGTTTGCATAATATTTTTATATGCTATGAAGGGGTACAAACAAAAAGTTGTAGCCTTGTTTGAACAACCAAAAACCAAAGCCCATAAGAATTTGCACAATCGTAGGTTAAACAGATGTTGTACCCTTCTTTGATGTACTTAAAAATATAAAGTCACCAGACCTCTTATACCTCATACAAAACTATGTTGAACAGCCATCCACGTGAGTATGTGAAAGATGGGTACCTCCCTTGTCTCGGTCAGGGCCCCGCAGTACCTAATGACACTATCTTTTACAAGGATGGCCTACAATATTACCCCAAGAATGAAATATGTGGTAATAAAAATTTGTAGAAAAAAAATACAAATAAAATATTGGAGAATAGGGGCCAAAAAAAACCTTTAATAAAATTGAAAACAAAGTTGGCTTTGTTATAGAGACCACCCTTATTTCATTTCCCCGAATTCCAGAGTACTCAGTTTACAAGATTTACTCGTAGGTAATTAATTTTGTAACAAAGTTAGAATCAATCAACGCAAAATGCTTAAGTTGTGTCACAAGTTTGTGATCTAAACATCAAAGCGACATTAATTATATATATTATTTTAAGCACATTTATTGTTTTATTGGATTTACTAGCATCAATGCTACTAAATCAAAATCAAGTAAAGGTATCTTTTTCTTTTTTTTAATACAAGAAATCGTAATATACTAGGAAACTAAAACTTTGTGAAGATGACACACACACGCGACGGGACTTACTTTTTAAGAATATATTATAATATAATAATACTAGCTGCGCCCCGCGGTTTCACCCGCGTAACTTTCGATACCGTGGGAATATCGGGATAAAAATAGATATTGGCAGATTCTCAGACCTACTCAATATGCTCACAAAATTTCATGAGAATCGGTTAAGCCGTTTCGGAGGAGTATGGCAACGAAAACTGTGACACGAGAATTTTATATATTAGTGTTACAATAAACTTTCCACGCAACCTAGACCGAGCGGGGAGTGGTAAAAGGAATGTTACAATAAAACTTTCCACGCAACCTAGACCGAGCGGGGAGTGATAAAAGGAATGTTGCAATAAAACTTTCCACGCAACCGAGTGGGAGGTGGTAGAAGGAGCGACATACGGAGCGGCGAACACTCGGTGGTCGATTGTTGGACGGTTTGGACGTACTAAAAAGACTCTGGTAGATTATTATTTTCCTGTGGAAAATTTATGTTAGACCTTTTCTTTATTGTGCCATTATTAGGAGTTAGGTACACGCAGGTGTACCTAACTCCTAATAATTGCTAATTTTAATTGTTTATCTAGTATGTATAATATGTATATGGCTATTGTTAATTGTTTATCTAGTAGTTATTCGTATATTTAGTAGTTATTTGATGTAATAGAAATATAAGTTCCTTATTTTAATAAACGTATTGATTTGTTGTATTGCTGTTAAATTTTTTTTCTGTTAGTTTTAGTCTTAGATAGGTTCAGTCTTCTTAAGATTAGATTATAAATGCGAAAGTTTGTATATAAGTTTGTAACTCCTTCACGCAAAAACTGCTGAACCGATTTGAATGATGAAATTTGGAACACAAGTTACTCTCTATGTGAGAGAGTAACTTGGATTAACACATAGGATAGTTTTTATCGCGAAAAAATGTTGCTATGGAATGCCCTGGGATGATTTTCGATTTTCCACAGGATCGAAATTTACGCGTATAATAAATAATGTTTCTTTAGCTGAAGATCGACTAGGAGGGTCGTAATTATGAATACAAGCTACTTTTGTCAGAGGTAGTGCCAAGCTGCGTTACAGCTGAATTTTGCATCTCAGGGGAAGAGGGAAACGCATTTGTGTAACCTCTGTGCGGAAGTTTATGGATGTCGCTAGTATAATAATATAATATTATGTGGACTTTTACATACTATGTTAGTCTAGCAAGCCTAGCGCACCGTTTATCAAGCAGAGATGGTGGCTATCCATCTAGCTACCCAAATCATGGTAAGAAGTTGAGGACTAGGTACTTACGACTGCCATAATCAGTGATTCGGGAGCCTCGTTCTAGACCATCTCGGACCCAAATAACCTGAACCAGGTAGCAAACCTGATAAAAGCAAACAGCAAAGTAATAACCGAAAAATGAGGCCACGTCAAGTTCTGCTGGGTCAGAGCACACCACAACATCGCAGGGAATGCTATGGCCGATGAGCTAGCAAAAGCGGCTGCCAGGAAAAATAAGTCCAGGCACCCCAATGACGCCTTCCCACTTTCCTACGTAAGACACCAGATTAGAGACACAAACATAATGCAATGCTGCCATTGCATTATAGTGGTGTATACATAAATGTAGCGATATACTCAAGCCACAAAGGGGTGAGTTACAAAGATATTCTTCCCAGAAGCCAGGACGGCACACAAAATACTTAAGCCCATCACCACGAATAACCTCCTGGCTCAAGTATTTACGGGACACGGAGAAACGAGAGAATATCTACATAAAAGAAAACTCCCGACACCCCGAACAGCTCCTGCGATGACGCTTAACCAAAAATATGTGTAGCAATATGTGCATCACCGATGCACATATTGCTGCACTGTCCCATGGAGGTGGGAGGAGAAAAGAGGGCAGCGCATCTGTATAGCCACTATGCGGATGTCCATTGTCCATGGGCGTCGGTAGTCATGAAAATGATTCCGACTGCTCGTTTTCCCCTGTATCATATAAAAAAGCGACAGGACTTAATATTTTAAGAATAAATAATTTTTAGAAGAAATGAGAAGTAAGTTACGTAATTGCAATAGCGTTAGATAAGCTCAGTGCTTACCTCACTTTATCGCGACCTATTTTTATAAGTTGATTTATCCTAGGAAAACAATCTTTATATGTCATTTCAATTTTACTTAAACTAAATAATTCTGAAGAGAAATGAAGAGATAAGCGAAATAAGCGTTAATCATTGGTAGTTCTAACTTCTATGGCAATTTATTTGAATGTCGTAACTTCCATTTACTTTAATTTGAAGTCAAATTTTCACTATCATTGCTGTCATGGAAGGAAAATCAAGCAGTAATATCCTTTTAAAAACCTAGTAAATAATGACATCTATAAATATCATACGACATATTTAATACAATACAGTTGAAGCATTGTGTGACTTGTGTGGGTTTCATTTTATTTAATTAAAATAATAAAATTATTTGAAATTCATAATAACACAATAGCTTTCTGCACAATATCTTCTCGGTATAGTCTTCAACTGTACAAATTTCAAATTTCTTCATTTGCGTTACTATTTAAAAAGGGACGAGATTTTTGTTCTGCACTTATTAATAATATGTAGATGAACTTTTAAAATATATTATACGACATCGAAGTTTTTACTCAACTAAATGCGGATTTCTAATTACTTTAATGCATCGCAGAAACTTTTCCATTTCGAATCAATATTGACCTTGCGAATGAATCCGGGCGCACAATCAAAGCCCCGCGCATCTGATGTGTGATCTCGTACAGCGCTGCGTTTGTTATTTCAGAGAGCTTTTAAATCTACATCCAATAACTCGGTTTGCTAAACTCTTTCTCTGTTCTACGGATGGCGGCTAAATTCATTATGCTATTTTGGATTTGTGAATCGTTAACTAGAATATAAAAGACGTTTTAACGTTAAACGCGACATTGTTGTATTTAATGTATGTTACACATTCACTTCACGTTCTACACCTGTTACAAATTCATTAAAACATTTAATGTCTCTAGTTAATATTTCAAAATATCTCGCAAATCTTACATAATTTCCTCAAACTTATTATAATATTTATGGCATATCACTATCTTGTAGCTTGTGAAAAGATATGTATGACAATTATTATAACAACTATACATAACATTATGATATTACTATATACAATTATTCATTAAAAATCTTGGGGAACCTTATCAGAATCCTATTAATATTTTGGACTTTAAATATTAAACTATTTAGACAAAACTTATTAAACAATTTGTATACATGATTCTGTTTTGTTACATGTAGAATTTCTAAGCCTCAGAATTTCTGTTAAGTAATATAGCCAATAAGCCGCGTGAAGCGAGGAAGCGATGCCACTAATCTCATTTTTCGTCAAGAGAGAGCGGTTGTGAGAGCCTACAAGTTTTACATTAATTGTTCGTACTTCAATTATTTACCTATATTTTTTATTTTTTACATAACTGGTTTAAATGTTTGTACATTTTCTATCAGACTTTACGACGACTTTTACAAATTCTCCATCACGTATCGGGAATATCAGGAGGCGCGTATGTGGGAAATAGTTCCTCTGCAGCTCTTTGTAAAAGTTTCACCTTCGTTCCATCTATCGGGCGGAAAGCTCGCTTACGTTGGACTTTTCACTCGAATTGACTGATATTTTCATACCGAGGAAAATTGGCTACACGACTTTCTATCCAACGTAGTTGAAATGAGTTTGAGTTTTAAAGGATTGGGTTTGAATCCGACAAGAAATGCGAACCTATCCGTTATTAAATGGGTGGAAGTAAAGTTTAAGAGTTTTTTTTCCTAGGCTAGCAATAACTGGAGCTCGCATCTCCATGACAGGAAATTCACTCGAGCCGCGAGCAGACAATACGAGAAAAACCTTTTTTATCATTCCAACATAAATGTAACTGGCTTTATGTTTTTAAATCGTAAAGTTTGAACTTTAATTTTAAAAATTAATAAACAAACTCGCATTAGAGTGTATTAGTTAAGCACTTTATTTATAGCATACCTATTTACTTTTTATAAGCTGTAAATCCTATTTCTCGGAAATAATGTTTTATTTACGTAGGTGCTGCGTAAAAATTCTTAGTATTAACCAACCACCATAGCGTCCATTTTAATAATAAATACCAGTTAATTTTCTATTACTCGTTTCCATATAAAGTTTTATAAATTTGACTCTTCTGCATTTGTAGTAAAAAACTATATTAACGATTTTGTCGCGGTTTATTAATTAGGTAACCTTCATACGGTCTTCGGGTCAAATTTGACCTATTTTTAGAAAAGAATATTTAATTTTCTCAAGAAATAAGACTTTTCAGATGTCAATATTCTATGACTTTTATTTCATAAATTAAATAAGCTTATTTTCAATTTAATTTCATTAAAAAACATACGTTAATATACTTTTTCAGAATTGACCATGTTCTAAAATACTTATGCTACGCAATGCATCTTGCGCGATTGTCATTACTCATTAGTATTGAAGTTGTTATTTTGTTCATAAGACCGGTGCAATAAATGTTAGTTGAACAAAGCGTTTTAATTTGCTCGCAGTCGTAGAACAATATCGTGCCTATAAAAATGAGCGACAGTGAAATAGAATCGTTGTTATATGTGTCGATCGATAACCAATAATTTTGTTCTGAAATAGAAGATAATTTCGAGGAACCTGAACAGTCTGATAGCTCGAACAATGATGGTGAAGTGAATTTGCCTATTCAAACAATGTCTTCAAAAGACGGACGAATAAAATACTTTATCGAACCAATTCGACAATCTCAAGGAAGAGCATCATTATGACACATTACTCTTGCTCAAGTATTACCGCTGAGGAAATATCCTGTTTTCACTTATTTTTTCCTCCCCCTTTGTTACATACTATTTCGAAAAATACTAATTTGGAGGGTTAAGCGTGTTTTCGTCGACATTTGGAATGATATTGACAGAACTGGATTTATTTGCAATCATAGGACTGATATTGCTAGCTGGAGTTTTTCGTTCATGTAACGAAAGCACCGAAAGTTTTTAGCGTACTGCAAAAAAAAAGACTAATTTTTGCGGCAGTTATGCCAATAAAACATTCAATATAATTATAGCTATAGCTTGTTATGTACTTCATGTTTCAGTGTTAAAGAGTTCAGTTCTCAAATCAGGCACGAGCTCAGCTAGCTACAAAGTATTTAATAATAAGTTCAAAATAATATTAAATTGGAGAATGAGTGGCATTAGAAAGTAACCATGTCTGATTAGCCCTTCCCGCTACATTCGTAAATCAATTAAGGCACCCTCTAATAGAGAGGCTAATGGAACAGTCGTGGTGACGGTATATTGTAGCTATAATTGTTTTATACACCTCTATGTATATAAAACAATTATAGCTAAAAGCAATTATAGTTTAGGGAAGACTATTAGTATTTGTGTTAATACTACTTTAATGACTTTTCAAAATATAATATTACTATAATACAATCCATCGATGATTGTATAATATTATATGATACATAGAAAATGGATTTTAATGTTTCGGAACATAACTATTAAGTAACTATTTATTAACGAATGGAGGTGTTAATAACGTTTTGCTGGTTTTTAGGGTTCCGTAAACAAAGAGTAAAAATGGGGCCACATAAATATAGATAGAAATAAGAGGCTTTATTGGTTCTAGTATGATGAGAAACATTAATATAGATGTGTTATGATAGACATTATGCTGTTGTCGATTTAAAGGGATTTGTTATCACGCTTGGTTTTTGCAGTTTACATTTCATGTATGTAATACAGGAAAGTTTGTTGAAGTAAGGTCGTTAAGAATAAATCTAAATAATATTGTATCAAGTAATTAAAGTACACGTTTAGTAACTGTTTGTGAATGTCAGGCTCGGTTTTGCTAATTTGAATTGATTTGGGTCAACGGGACAACTCATACATAATCTATCCAATAATGATATTCCAGAGTAATTGAAAATCAATAACTCGAAACATTTGCTAATACATTAACTGTGTTATTTGTAATACTACCATACTATACCACTGGGTAAACATCGGTTTTTTGTTTACTACGTAATTTGCGTTCATATGGAAACAATGTGTAGTTTGGAATCAAAGCCATTTTATGTTATTCTGATGTTTCGGGAAGTCGTGACTGTACCAGAAGGTACTCGAGACCGTAACAAATTTGCCCATCTACAAATACAAAATTTCAGAAGGAGCTAGTTATTCAAAGATCATCACCATCGACATCGGAACCGCCATCGCCATCGCCATCGCCATCGCCATCGCCATCGCCATCGCCATCGCCATCGCCATCGTCATCGCTGTTACCATCGCCATCGCCTTCACCGTCGCCATAATCGCCATCATTATTATCAACATCTTACCACTAAAAATGCAAGAACTGGTTACCGGTCCTGCAATTCGAGCTTCTTTATTTGAAAATAACAAAATGTATGTTAGTAAATAATTATCAATAAAATAATATATAAATAATGACAAAGTAATTTTCACACAGACCATTATTAAATAAACTGCTACTTAAAAACTAAACATCGCATGTCAAGTCCCTACATGTTATTTTGTAAAAACACTATTTTCATTTTAAAATAGAACATTAGGTGCATGTCTCTCTAGATACTTCTAAGTCATTTAAATTTTAACCCAAATTGCATGTATGCTCATGCCATATGTGATTATAAAATGGCGGAGGAAAAAACAAGCCTCGCTCGTATACTATATTGTGTTAGCTTAAGCTGTATTAGTGAGCTCCATTGTTTGTTTTAATTTTTATTCGTGTTTTCTTGTTTTCATTTGCAAGTTTATCCCAATTCCAAATCTAAGAGGAAAATTTTCTCTCCCTATAAAAGATAATTATTAGGTATTTCCTTTAAGTTCTTGGTTTAACAATAATAATGGTTCTCTTTTAATAGATATATATATAATATAACATAGATCTGATCTGTTAACTTGACATGGCTTTTGAACATGTTGAAATTGCAGATTTTATAAGACAAATAATCTAGTTTATGCAAATACTGTAAGTATATTATTATAAATCTATACTAATATTATAAAGAGGAAACCTTTGTATTTTTGTATGTTTGTATTGAATAGGCTCAAAAACTACTAGACCGATTTCAAAATTTCTTTTACCAATACTTAGAGGGATTCTTCCGAATTCGTATAGGCTATATTTTATCCCGGAAAATAGATAGGATTTTTCGTGGTAGTGAAAATTGTAAAGTAAGTCGACGAAAATACTGCCATACGTTAACGATTCTCGCGAACGCTGCCTAAATGGTTAGAGATGTATGGTTGACTTCTATAGAAAAGTTGTAGAGCTCAATAATGCCTACAAAAATGTTCGCGATAGTATAAACCAAACATTTATATTTTAGCCATTATAACCACTTTTCCATAGAATAAAAGTAATTAAAATTATTAGCCTATATTTATTGATCATATTATCGTCAAATACTAATCCTTATCCAAATAAACTATTTTTTAAACAAGATTGTTTCAATAGCTATAAATTACTTTTTATTTACACAATCCATTCAAAAGATATCACGAATTTAAAATTGTAATTAGTATTAAAATCAATGATGGCCGCCGCACCGGCCGATATGTGTTGCACGACTCACACGGCGAAACGTCAGGGGAGGAATACGTCACTAATTATTTGGGATGAGTGCACCATGAGCCATAGAGCTAATGTAGAAGCAGTAGACCGCACATTACAAAACATTAGGAGCTGTGGTAACGTTATGGGAGGTGTAACTTTTGTTTTAGTGCCGACTTTATTAAAGCGTGCCTTAAATCATCTCCTTTGTGGCTATCTATTGAAACACTCAGCTTGCACACGAATATGAGAGCACGCTTAAATAATAACCGTGATAGCAATTTTCCTCAAAAAATACTTCAACTTGGTGACGGAAAATTACCAACTCCAGTCCCAAACTGCTCCCAAGTATTATTAAACAATGAATTGGCTCAAACTGTTCACAGTCTACAAATACTGGTAGACACAATCTATCCCGACATCGAAAATCTAACAGAACGAACTTCCAATTAGCTCTGTTCGAGAGCAATAGTGGCACCGAGAAACGATGCAGTAAATGAAATTAACAAAATGATTATTGAAAAAGTATCCGGTGATTTGAAATGTTTTAAATCCATCGACACCGTGTGTAACACCGGAGATACAGTACACTATCCACAAGAATTTTTAAACTCACTCAATCCTGCCGGCTTGCCACCCCACGAACTGATATTAAAAGTAGGTACGCCCATTATGCAATTAAGAAATTTAAGCCTTCCTAATATATTGTGCAATGGGACAAGACTTTTGATAAAAGAATTGCAAGCCAATGTGATTGTAGCGACCATCATCACCGGCCCGGCGGCTGGACAGCTCGCTCACATTCCGCGTATCCCGATGATACCGACAGATTTGCCTATTTCCTTTAAAAGATTACAGTTTCCCGTCAAGGTATCGTTTCCCCTTACAATAAATAAATCCCAGGGTCAAACTTTTTCAATGGTAGGCATCGATCTCAGAAAAGAGTACTTTTCTCATGGCATATGTGGCACTTTCTCGAGTAGGATCTCCTGAAAACCATTATGTTTAATGCCATCTACAATAATTTATACTACTGCGTACATAGTGTATAGTGAAGCATTAAGGTAAGTAAAGTCGTTAAAATTAAAAAAAGAAAAACCAGGCCAAGTGCGAGTCGGACTCGCACACCGAGGGTTCCGTAGGAACGGGAGGTATGAGCAAAAGTAATAGACGTTGAGAAAATTAGACTTCCCTGCGACAAGTTGACAAACTTATATATGCGGGTGCTTGCATACATTTAGTATGAACGGAACTACATGCATAATT
Organism: Calycopis cecrops; assembly: GCA_001625245.1. Taxonomy (NCBI): domain Eukaryota; kingdom Metazoa; phylum Arthropoda; class Insecta; order Lepidoptera; family Lycaenidae; genus Calycopis; species Calycopis cecrops. The sequence goes on from LUGF01010682.1 coordinate 22,267, forward strand.
TGGTAATGATTTTTCCAGTGATATAAATTTTATTTACCCATTTTTAGATTAATTCCTATAATATGTATACTGTAAGGTCTTACTTCTTGCCAAATTTCAGAATTCTAGCTCAACGGGAAGTACCCTATAAATTTTCGAAAAAGTGCGTTTTCATACAAAATTTGTGTATAAATGGCTATAACTTTTATTGCGTTAACTTAGAAGTGTGATTTTTTGTGTGTTGTGACAAAAATTTCAGCTTAATCCCCTCACGCATTTTAGAGAAAAAGGTCTTGACAGACGTACAGACAGACGGACAACAAAGCGATCCTATAAGGGTTCCGTTTTTTCTCTTTGAGATACGGAACCTTAATTAAAAACAAAAATAAAAGAGTTAAGCAGGTACGAAACAAATAAATGTAACACGAATAAAAAACCTATAAAAACATACATACAAAACAATTTTTTTTTTCAGAGAGCTTAAAAAATAAATGTCCACCCGTGCGAAGCCGGGGCAGGTCGCTAGTTATTTTATATAACACCTTTACTCGTATAACGTTAGGAGGTTAGAAGCTTACCGGCCTTCTTGTGGATTAAAATGGTGTGTTCCTCACACAATATATTATAATAAAATTACACTATCTATCACTTGTAGTTTCACATGTACTTATCAAAGTAAACCCATTATTTTTCTCTAGATAAAAGTTTTTTTTTTCATTCCAGATTACAGACACTGAGGACTCCTCCACCCGTCCCTCTGAATTCAGCAGACGGCGGTGTGGACGATTTGAGCGAATGGCGGGTCCGATTATCGGACACATGGAAAGCATGGTTCTTTGAAGTACTAGGGCCAGGAGACAGGATTGGAACCTGACTCTATCGCACGGTTCCGAGCCCGTAGTAGAGACTAATCAGAGGCAGCT
>LUGF01010693.1:0-13630 GCA_001625245.1 Calycopis cecrops
CATCATCATCTCGTCGTCTGCTGAGAGACAGAGAGGCAAACGAGCAGTCTGAGCGTTATGTTTAGCTCCTCCACTACAATGGTCCACCGGAAATACAATAAACGCCGCTTCTTACCCTCCGATTGTGCGAATATTTATAGGTGTCTGACGTCATAGTTTCAATGTTACACAACGAAAGGTTTCTCTGCAAACTCGTCATAATTTATTCTGCATAAAAAGTTTATGACGAAGGTCCAGGAGCGTTAGCAGAAAAGATAAAAAAAAACAAAGGGACTTCAATTTTGAAACTTTTAATGAGGTAAATACCTTAAAATCAACTTTATTAAACATTTAATATGAAAATAATAATAAGAGGTACGACCGGGGAGGCACCTCTCGCTTACACGAGACCGGCGCGGCGTAGAGTAACAGCTGTACTGTAGCGTTTTTTTTTTTTATGGTATAGGGGGGCAAATGAGCAGTTGTAGCCATTTTCATGACTACCGACGCCCATAGACATCTGCATAGAGACTATACAGATGCGCTGCCCCCCTTTCTCCTCCCACCTCCATGGGCCAATTTCGTGCGGTGTGTAAGTAGCTGGTCGCCCGAGGAGATGGGAGGAGGAAGGGGATCTGCATATTGTATTTGTCTCTTTACGGATATCTGTGGGCGTCTGTAATCATGAAACTGGCTCCGACTGCTCGTTTGCCCCCTAATACAAAAAAAAAAAAAAAAAATGAAAAAAGGCAAACGAATTGTCGTGTCACAATGTTAGTTACTTTACTCCTCCAATACGGCTCGATCGATTCTCATGAAATTTTGTGTGCATTGTTAAGTCTGAGAATCGGCCAACATCTATTTCTCATCTCGATATGCCCACGGGATCGAAACACACGCGTGCAACCGCGGAGCGCGGCTAGTTTAAATACTTTTTTGCTGACGGTAGCGGAAGTCCTAAAATTTATGTCCATACACGTGTCCGCACGGACGGACAAACTCGTTTTACATATAGTGAAAGTGCTCCGTGCTTGTTGTACTAACGTTTGTTATGTTGCTGCATTGCGTGAAAAACGGAGCGTAATAAAGATCAGAAGAAGCATATCCTACTAATTTTATAAATGCTAGTATGTCTGATTGGTGTTCTTTTACTCAAAAACTACGGAAAACTTAGTTCAAATACAGACGCAGGTGAAGCCAGGGCACAGTTAGTAGTCTTTTTAGTAAGAGGTAGTGCCACGCTGCATGTATTCAGCAGAATTGGGCCGGAACGGGGAGGTACCTCTCGCTTACACGAGACCGGCATAAATTGACAGGAAGGAAACGTATCTGTTTATCTCTATGCGAATGTCTATGGGCGTTGATAGTCATGGCATGGCATGCATCTATACCATAAAAAAAAGCAAAAATGTCGACCTGATGAAGATCTCAGATGGCCTCTCGGTACAAAGTTACTGGTCCAGTAAATATAATTTCTAACATTTAAAGTGTAAAAAAATTGTGTCATTGACACGATGTTAAGTAGCCGGTGGCCCACGTAGGAGGAAGGAGAAGGGAGAGCAACTCATCCGTATAGCCTCTACGTGGATGTCTTTGGGCATCGGTGGTCATGAAAATGGCTCCGACTGCTTGTTACCATAAAAAAAAGAAGAAAGGAAACTCACACACGAAAGGCGGCAGCATGACGGTGTGAGCGAAAGATTTTGGTAAGAGGTAGTGCCACACTGCATGCTTGCATGCAGTCGAGTTGGGCCGGCACGACCGGGGAGGTACCTCTCGCTTACACGACACTGGCGTAAAGTGACAGATATGCTGTCGCGTTTCGCGCGGTGTGTAAGTAGCCGGTGACCCATGGAGGTGGGAGGAGAAAGGAGAGCAGCGCATCTGTATAGCCTCTATGCGGATGTTTGTGGGCGTCGGTACTCATGAAAATGGCTCCGACTGCTCGTTTGCCCTCCTATATCATAAAAAAAAAAAAAAAGATACCGCCCGCCAAAATAGGCTGCAATGCATCAACTGTCTAATTAGCCAGATGATGGCCAGGTGGGGTCACAAGTTGAAGCACATATGGTAGTTAAATTAACCATACAGTTTAAACTTTAAACGCAACGGTTATGCAACACTGATAAAGCACACGCACACTATAGACGAAGTTATAATCTATTTTCATTCTGATATTTATTCGGAAAAAGAAATCGTATCATCTATTTTGATTATTGTGATTACTTTTGAAGATTATATAATTTAATGTAAATTTCAATCCCGTGGAAAATAGAATCATCTTGGCATCCCATAGGAACATTTTTTCGAGATAAAAGCCATAAACCAAGTTACCCTCTATAGGTGTGCCAAATTTCATGAAAATCGGTTCAACAGTTTTTGCGTGAAGGAGTAACAAACAAACAAACATGCGAACTTTGAAATTTATGATATTAGTAGGATTTTCTACCTTTAACATAATATAGTAGTTAGAACGTTTTGTCACTTCTTGATGAAAATTCACATTATACTTTGATTAAATATTATACTTTTTTATTCTACATCCACTTTGTAAACCTGATGGAGAGTTATTTTAAATTGATAAAATGTGGAATTGTTGTGTAGAAATCGAAAAATAAAACTCATAAATATGAAATTTAAAAATAAAAATCTTACTAATACGATTTACTTATTATACCTAAGTTCTTTCTTGCGTTTGTTATTCACTTATATTACAAAAGAACTATCTATTAATTAGATCCCGGATATAATTCAGCCATTTCTAGTTCAGAGATTAGGGAATTCTTTTATTATATTGCAGCAATTTGTTTATGCCCAATAGTGTTAATAATAAAATGATAGTATAATATCTGGGGACTCCACACCCCACGTTAGTCTAGCCCCGTACTTAGTACCTCTGGACTTGTGTTACAGGTACTAGACAAAGGAAAATATTTCATACTTTTTGTATAAATTTAAGAAATCAGGTTATTTAAGATTTTTATCATAAAAATACATGTAATGACCCAGGCGGTCGAACCCGTGATCTCTCGCTATATTACCACTGCGCCAGCTGTGGTAATGTATGTGTAACATCGTCTATAGTGTGCGGCGTAGCCAATTTGACATAACACTTTTCCAGTGAAAGTGGCATTCGGTTAAGTAGTTAATTTAAATAATCGCTGTGTCATACACACACACAGCTGTTTATCAATATCCGCTGGCCCACTTGTGATGCCGCTCAGCACTTTAGTCATCCTTAAACAGTGCTTACGTAATAGAGACACGACTATAATATCATTCATTAGCCTAGCTCTTAGATCATTATGTTCTAAATGACCTAAGGTCTAGCTCTGAGCTAAATGGACTTGTGTTACTAGTTACGTTGTAAAATATATTATTTCACTAGTTGTTACCCGCGGCTACGCTCGCGTGGTTTTTTGCGATAAATAATGAACCGTGGGCACTCTTCAGTCGTTCAACTATCTCCATATTAAATATCACATCGATCCGTTGATCCGATTTGATGTTAAAGAAGGACAAACAAACAAACAAACACACTTTCGCATTCATAATATTAATATGGATTCTAAGTTTTTCTTGGATATAAGACAAACGAGTAGTCGTATATTTTGGCAAGAGACTAAGTTCATAAACATCTGCAAAATCAGCATAGACAATTCCCTTAACAACCCACACAGCCAGGTCGTAATGCAGCATAGCACTACCTTTTTCAGACACAGAATGAAAGTTTCTTTCCTCTAAGGTCGGCAACGCATCTGTTAGACCTCTGGTGTTACGGATGTGTGTGGGTGTTGGTGTTCACTTTACATCAGGTGACCTAACTGCTCGTTTGCCTCCTATGCTATAAAAAAAAAGTATGGAAGATGTTATCTAATTTTCATGCGTACAAAACTACAACAGTCGAGAGTGCAACTTAATTTTTACTGCTTTAATTGTAATTGGGACAAATGTGATGAATCTGGTGACCTGGTGCTGATAGATGCGGGACGCTCCAACATGGCGCCGAAGGCTCTCGCAGTGGTTCTTAGTCGGTAGCGGTTTTACACTGAGTCCGACACACCCTTCCGGCTGACCTAGTAGCCGGTTGGACGGTGCATAAAGCATTTTCCCTGCGTAAAAAAAAATGTGATAAATCTGAAATAATAAAAAAAATATCCCGAAAAACATATTTTTTATGGTATAAGAAGGCCACGTTCAACAGTGGACGACAATAGGATGATTCAAAATAAGGACGCAAACGAGTAGTAGGATCCATTTTCATGACTACCGACCCATAGACATCTGCATAGAAGATATACAGATGTGATGCCCCCGTTTCTCCTCCTCCCTTCATAGGCGACCGGCTACGTACACCGCACGAAACTCGACAGAACAGCTGTTACTTTACGCCGCTTTCATGGAAGCCTGAAGCACGGTCGTGCCGCCCCAATTCGGCTACATGCACGCATGCATGTAGTGTGACACCACCTCTTACTTAATAGTTCCTGTGGGACAGCTTTTACAAGAGCGAAACCGTTGGGCCCAACTAATAAACGTGCTTTCTCTTTCAGACACCATGACGTCCAAAATCCTCATCGCCATACTTCTCATCACACCACAACTGTCATTATCAGCAAGAAGCGCCAGCCCAGTGTACGAAGTGGTCAACGAACAATCGAGAATAGACGAGAAAATCAGAATATCCAACAGCCCTGGCACTGTGCCATACGGGAATCCCCTGGCTGGCAACCAAAATGCCAGAATGCACTACAACAACCAACAGGCTATGTTCAAAGCTGAGAGAGTGAGACAGCTAACAGCTCAGCTTCAAAAACAGACAAGAGGACCAAAGGCAGTTGATAGTTATATGCAAGCGTATCAAGAGTCCCAAGACAATCACCAAGTAGCGCTAGAACAGCAGCAAGCCGTACGAAATCCACAGCCTATATCAAGAGACAGGCCTCGACAAGTGACCCAAAGTCCTGTCAGAAGGAACAAATATGAAGACCAATCACAAGGTACGTTTGGAGCCAAAACCCCGAGAGTGGAGTCTTCTAAAAAGGTTCAACGACCGGAACCGGTGAGAGAAATTGCTAGAAAAATGAGACCTGATGTAATGAGGATAACGAAAGCAGACGCAAAAGATGTGAGGGCCAGGAATCACAGATCGTATGGTTCTGTTGATTATCACCAGTATTTGGAACCTCAAAAGTACAAAACTGTATACCTATCACCAGCGCCAACTTACGATCAAGGTGTGACCATCAAACCGAACGGCAATATCGGCCTTGCTGAAGATACGCATCAGAGCAAACTACTGACTGAAGCCATTTCGAGCAACGTACAGTACGTGTACCCAAAGCAATATCAACAAATGCAAGGCTACAAGTCAATACAAGAATTACAGAGCAATGTACTGACCAACAGCCTCCAAGAGATTCCAGAACATTACATACCATCTGACAATACCAATGGTGCTCCCATTGATCTATATTTCTACTTGAAAGGTCCCTCGCTACCAGAGAACTATGAGCAATATCGGTACGCACAACTAGCCAACTCCTACCCTACCGGATACAAGACGCTTGACGCTTTCAAAGATTACAAGCCAATAACAGAAGAGGTTGATGATATAGAAAATCCAGATGTGAAAAATCCAAAAGCATACACAGTAGCTAAACCAATACCACCACCAGTAACCAACCAACCAATTCAAGTAATCCCTATTAAACAAAGCCAACAAGAGAACAAGCAAGAAAGGAAACCAATTTCACAATCAGTAACGTATTACCAACCGTATTATGAAGGCGAAAAAGAAGAAAGCAAGAAGTATTTACACAATGACGCAGAAACCAATGGAGTTCAGCATTTAACAGAAGACGGCACTGGAGTTTCAGCGTATGGAGACGAGAACGTAAGTAAAAATGTAAAAACTAGTAGAAATAAGCGTTCCAATGTCGATGGTCTTTCGGATTCCATTCCTGTAGACGATTCTAAGAAAGATGACAATGACTTCCTTCCTAGCAACGAAACTGAGTCTTCCGTCCTCCCGACCCCTTTGCCCCTTATAAGGCTTCATAGGAAGAGAATACATAACGCATATGTCAACTCAGATCCCCTTAGCGACGTAGACGAAGACGAACTCTACATTCCTTTAAAAATTAAGAACAACCTTCACAGCATAGAATCCACGTACGACGATGATTACGATTACGAAGATTCCTTAGAATTTTCCACCACAAATATTAGACCAGTTATTAACGTTGATCCGACATACATCAGCCCAAACATACGCAACCATAGAACCCCAATCTACGCCCCTCCAGCCGCTTCTTATGGCTATCCCGTAAGCTATGCGCCAGTCCAGAAAATTCCATCAAATTTTGGCATTCCCGCAGCAAGCTCTCTTCACGATGCTTTAGAACCTGTATATATGATCACAGAATCCAAGTTGAAAGAATTAATGGGTAACAATTTGAATATCGAACACTTGGACGTCTTCCAGCTGACAAAATCGAATAAACCAAAGCGTCCAATCCATTATCCTCGGAGATATAGGAAGAGGAATCCGTTCGGACACAGGCATGGTAGCTACAGACTTAGAAACAAACTACACAAGCTTGGTAAATTTATACACAGCCAATAGATGCTTTGGGGGCAGAGTAACTCAAAATGTAGACATTTTTCTCAATACGCATTTAGTTTTATGTATGAACTACGTTCTGATTTCAGAAAAGGATCGCTATATGTGATATAGCGTTTTCATTTTCACTTTACTGTTTCAAACTTCGAAATCCCTACGATACTTAATTCGAAATAACTTCCCACCTTCCAGTAATATTATCATAATATTTAAGTCTTATCTTTCGACTTGATTCGCGGATTTCCTAACAGGAAATTTCGCTATCCTCTTGACCACAAAATCTAGAAAAGCCTTTCCAGTTTAAAACTATACATAAAACCAGAAACCAAGGAATATACTTTCCTCTTTATCTCCGATCTTGCGAAGAATATAACTCAAAATTTAACTATTTAAGGTACATCACCATTTTCATTATTTAATCAAGTAGGCACAATTTATTTAAGTTATTTATTATATTAATTTAATAATGTACTAGTGGTTAATAAAAAAGAATCACCTTATTTGTATTTTGTAATTTATTTTAATACTTAATACAAAGCTAAATAAAATACATGATTGTACAAAGATTACATATTATAGGTACAGCATGTCCACCAACTTTTTTAAGGTTTTGGTAAATACACAAAAAACACATTAAAAGACAAAGCATTTGCAGCCGACTAGGCCAGCAAGACCGGGGAGGTACCTCTAGCTGCGAGTAACCTATTGAAGCGGTAGATGAAAGGAGGGTAAAGTAACTTCATAACAATCATACGGATATCCATAGGTATCGGCAGTCAAAGAAAGTCTCGAATTGCTCGTTTGCCCAACTGCATTATCAATGTGCTTAAAATGTAAAGTGATTTAACATACACTTAACATAAATGTGCTCAGCTCGACCTCCCCTCCAGGTGAGCACTAGGCATAAACAACAACTGTTAAATAGATCAATATATAGGTCATCTAGGCCAGGGATGGCAAATCAATGGCGCGTGCCATTGCTGGCACGTAAGTCGTAACATGATATTTTATTTTGTCCACTTTTTTGGCAAATAATGAGTTTTGAGCTGGTAATATTTTTATTATTATTTTTCAAATTATCACAATCATGATTATTTTATGGCATGTCTAAGTCCTCGTTAAACATTTTTTTTGAAAATTCGCACGGTATATGCGTAAAGGTTCGCTTACCCTGATTTAGGCACTTAAAACATAATCTAAAAGTCTTGAAAACCCTCTCATCGCCTCCACAGCCGAATTCGACGGCGATATCTTCTTATCAATCTTATTTACCGACGTTTAAGTCACGTTTCACGTAGTGCATTCCAACTTACCGCTTACAATCAAAATCGGAATGCGCTTTCCTGATTTTACCTTCACTTTTTTTTTAATTTTTTAATTTTACATCTCATCACAACATGAGGCCCGCTGAGTTTGTTTCGCAGGTTCTTCTCAGGACAGGGCTAGGGTTGAACCGGTGGTAGATTTTATTGTTGACGTTCAAAAAGTAATTCCTGTAATTCTTTTTTTTTCACTAATGTGAAACCCTAAGTAATAGTAACGTCCTACTGCTTAAGTTATAGTTTTCGCGGGCAACTTTTTTTTATGGTATGGGGGGGGGGGCAAACGAGCAGTCGGAGCCATTTTCCTGACTACCGACGCCCACAGATATCCGCATAGAGGCTATGCAGATGCGCTGCCCTTCTTTCTCCTCCTCCATGGTCTACCGGCTAACACGAGACGCGACAGCACAGCTTTCACTTTACGCCGGTCTCGTGTAAGCGAGAGGTACCTCCGCGGTCGTGCCGAACCAATTCGGGTGCATGCAAGTATGTAGAGTGGCAGTACCTCTTACTAAAGACTAGCTAACTATGCAGGAAAAGTGCAGGTGTATGTAGACACTTATGCACTTATTATGCACAAATGAGTGTGCAAACACAAGTGCACTCTCTATTCCTTCCCATATTCTAAGGCTTATGTTCACGGCACATACGTCAACTCGGAAAGGGACCGTAACCGTATCGCCTTCGCTTTTAAGCGAGGCGATTACGTTACGTTACACATTAGTGTGCGTTGCAGTATGGAGTTTCATACAAAGAATTCTGAACGGCGAGGCGATATGGTCACGATCCCTTTCCGAGTTGGTAAGTGTGCGGGACCATTATGTACCTCTCTCTGAAGCATGGTAACACTAAATTCCCGACTTCTAATATCTTTAAAATTCCAATTATAATTTTCTTTTTTGGTCCAATCCGGGACGCGAACCCGGGATCCTAATCAAGGGTCTATCATTGGACCAATGGTTAAACAATGACCTTGACCTTATTGTATAAATTAATAAATTTACACAAATTTTTAATAGATTTAACATACGACTTATCAAACATAATATTATACAAATTTAAATAATCACCATCAAAAGTATCATATAGTTTCGGAGGTAGGTGTCATTTCATAAAGACACGGTTCGGGCTGGCAGATGCTCTGTGAGGAGCGCAATAGATGCATTGCAGCACCATCAGGTCGGCGCGACCGTGGGAAGTAACTTCGCTCGCACTACACGACCAAAACGTCGCGTTTCTCCGGAAACACCACTCGTGTATTTCCCGAAGCCGAGAAGGACAATACGTCTGCGTAACCGCCAAACTCGACTGCTCATTTGTCCCTGTACACACGACACGTTCTATAGTGTGCGGGGACAAACGAGCAATCGGAGGATTATGATCAGTAGAGACGCTCGTAGACGACGAATCGCGACAGCATTGCGGTGGCATCACGACGAGAGGTACCTCCCCGGCCTAATTCGGCTGCAATGCCGCATGGCCTTACATTTTTTGTACATAATATTAAAGGGACAAACAAACAGTCGGAGTCATTTTTTTGACTACCGACGCCCAAAGACATCCGCGTAGTTTTACGTTGCCCTTTCTCTTCTCTCCACTTTACGCCATTTTCCTGTAAGCATGAGGTACCTCCTCGGTCGTGTCCCCGATTCATGCATGCAGTGTGGCACTACCTCTTACTTGAACACCAATGTCCACAGCTCCAATACGCGGCGAACTACGAATTCGGGTATCGAGTCCACGACGAAGGCAACGATAACTACTTCGGCCACTCCGAGGCGAAGAGGGGGGAGAGCACAGAGGGGCACTACCATGTGCTGCTGCCGGACGGGAGGATGCAGAAGGTGAGGTACCACGCCGGCCCCGGAGGCTTCCACGCCGACATCAGCTACGACCACGTGCATTAACAAGCTTGGAAAATTTGAGGGTAAAAAAAGTCATGAAGGTGAAAATATTTCAGGTTGATTTGTTTATTTCATTTCAAACTCAGAATAATTGAGAAATTTCAATATTGGCTTTCGTTGAAGGCTATTTGCATGTATCTGTGTCACCTTGCTTAATGTAATATTAAAAAAAGTTACAATGTCATTGTCAATCTAATGACTATCCATCAATAATTATACTTTAGACACTGGATGTGTTCGTTTATAACAAAAAAATCAAGAACGTCTTAAAAGTTATATTTTAACGAATTAAAATTTAAAAAAAATGTGATTGCGTAACGGATGTATTCTAAAATCCATCTAATTTCGAAATTCCGTTGTACTTCAGTTGTAAATATAAAAAAGGAATATATGTTTAAAACCCTATACTTAAAAGGTCTATTTTAAAGCATATAATATATTATATTTCAGGATATTGTAAATAAAACAACAAATAGTTTATCATTTATTACACACAACACTGATAATCAATAAGTTGTTAGTATTGCCATTTGTATAGTCGATAATCTATACTTAGTTCAAAAGTCCTTAAAAACACAAGTAAAGAAAAACTTATATAATCAATCACTGAATTATCACAATATAATTGAAATTATTTTTAAATAAATATTTAATTTAGTGAATTAATATTTATGTCGTAAAATATAATGTTAACGTTACCCAACAGAAGCAATTCAAAATTCAAAATGGCGGTTTTCGCAAATGACAAGAAACTTTATACAGGCGTTCCCGCCATCGCTAAGTGAAAACGTTAGAAAGTTGTACATTTTATTATTTGGTGTGATGTATCTTGTATTACCTTACGTACCTTACGTAAATGTTATATATTTAACCTTTATTATCGTTATGTAATAAGGTACTTTGTGACAATGCGATAATATTTTAATGGGCTGTTAACACGGCATTTTTGGTTTTATGTAAATGTAGTTTATAATGTATTCAATGATATTCGAAGCGAGACAGGTAATTACAAAACTAATGGCAAATAAGTGGATTAAGATGGAAGCAAGAGGATCATAAAATTCGCCTTAAAAAAAGAAATTTCTAGAAAGAAGTAAGTCTTGCAGTCTGAAATCTAGATTATACGCATTGGCGAGTGCTTGCTAGTCTATATAAAAAACAATTTTTTTTCTGAAGTGAAATTACAATAAAGCTAGAGACGAAAATAAGTCACTACAAACTTATAATGATACTGATTTAAGATAGGTATTTAATATTATTGCTTTCTTCGTAGAATTTCATTCTATTTTTTAAATTTACCTTCTAATCTCTGTGAAAAGGCATATTATAATGTATATATTTCTACAGTCGTGCTTATACAACTAAGTAAAACAAGAATGTATATAATGTATCTAATGCGTAAATGTTTCTGAATTAAAATGTGGATGTCTCTCTTTTATATAAATCATCGAATACTTATAGTTTGATGGATTTCAAGTTTCCATTTGAGCTCTCCTAGGAAACCGCGTTGTAATTTTGAAACGAGTCTAATTTAATGGTTTGTGTAACTAGTCTGGATATATTATCGAACACACTCGCATATTAATTAAAAAAAATGTATCGACTAAGGAAAATATGTAAATGTACCTACTTAAATATTGTTTGTCAACGACAAAATAAAACATATTTATACATCATTTTTATTATTGTCTAAGGCAGACAGACATATTTTGTGTGTTCAAATAGGTTATTTGTCTATAAATACCTATAGTAAAGATTATCATGTAGGTAATTTAAAAAGTTAAATTTGTAATTATGTATATTAGAAAATTTAAAAAAATTACTCAATTATTTTAGGAATGTGCAATCGTTTGTGAATGTGCATTGATTGTGATCTTATTGGGTTCCGTGCAATAATTTGAAACGTCAGTATAACTTATATTATAGAATGTAAAATATAGTTTTAAGTGTAGCTATTATAAAATACAAATTTAAAATATTTTAATGACATTTTTATTATTTACATACCTTATTATATATTATCCTTCATTCCCTAATTTGGGTTGAAATGTAATGACGGCAGGAATCTAAAAAATTGAGAGATTCCCGCTGTCCACAGTTATTCTACCCTCGTATTGCAACTAAAATGTACTAAAAATTTTTCACCATTTAAAGAAGTTTTCATTTTGGATAAATGAAAACCTCTTAAAATGGTGCAAAATGAGCTTTCCGATGAGACAGGTTCAAATCATAGTCTCATTTACAGAAGACAAAATGTACCGCTACTTATAATGTAGGACATCTTATTTTACATGCAATTTTTAGGAGCTACGAATAAGGTGCAGGTACGTATTAAAAGTTTCTTTGTTTGGATTCTTGGATGTTTGTCCGTCAATCCCGCCGAAACTACGGAACTAACGGATTTTGATAAAATTTGTTATACAGATAGGAACTGACTTGGATTATAGAATACTTTTTATCTCCTGGGATAAAGCAGTAATCGTAGGAAAGTCAAAACTGTACATTGAATATTTTTTTTAAAGAATACTTGGGGGATGATCTGCAATCAATATCGAAGCCAAAAATATAGTTTTTAGAATTTTTCTCTATTTGTATGTATGTATGTCTGAGATAAACTAAAAAAGTACCTACTTACCTATTGCATGGATTTACTTAAAATTTTCCATGAATATTACTAACCGGTCAGTTCAACATATATATCACGCTATCACCTACGGAGGAGGAGCCGTGAATCTTTCATTCGAAATAATTGAGAACCTCTATTCTTAAAGTCAGAAATCCACGCAGGCGAAGCTGCGAGCGGAAGCTAGTTTGTTATAAAAAAATCACAAAACAATAAAGTTTATGGCTTTCGGTATTTCAGGAATGTTTGTTTATATTTCATTGATAGGTAGAAGAAGAAACCTGTATTTCGATCGAAAAACTTGATTAATGTAATTCTAGAATCATCAAAATTTTACATCACAAAATACTTACTTAAATTCCAAAGCTTGCCATTGCCTCACCCTTTAAAACTACCTAAGTCTCCTCAGAATCTATCCATTTTCGGTTAATAATTTTAACGGCGATGGATAGAAGAGGGTCAAAACACCGAAAAATCAAGAGGTCAGCGCCAATATCAGTAGAAAAACTGAAACATCGGTAGCTTCGAAACTATCTAGAAATCAAATCTCATTTAACAAGCTTATAAAAGGTCCATTAACAGAGGTAATTTTATGATAAAATGCCGATACCGGTAATTTTAGTTCATTTTCAATAACAGCTCTCTCACTTACCCAGATTTAATTATCTGTAATTAAACAGGTTTCACTGTAATATTATATAGACGAAAGTTTGTATATTTTTGGTATTCTCCCACGCATAAACTGTATGGACTTGGCTGAAACTTGGCGCTAATAAATAATTAATCTGGAAATATATTCTTTGAAACTTTCACGTTTGTTTTTTTTGAATTTTCTTAACTTAACACTAATGAAATATCTATAAGTACTATAGTAAAAACCTTTGCTCGACCTTTCGGAATGGGTTTATTTTCAGAGATGTGCATCTGTACATATTAACCAATATATAATATAGAAAACTAGCTGCGTCCCGCGGTTTTACCCGCGTAAATTTCGATCACGTGGAAAATCATCACATGAGATACCATCGTAACATTTTTTCGGGATAAAATCATATGTGTTAATCCAAGTTACTCTCTATGTGTGTGCCAAATTTCACGAAAATCGGTTCAGTTTTGCGTGAAGGAGTAACAAACAAACATACAAACTTTCGCATTTATAATATCAATAGGATAGAGT
>LUGF01010693.1:20804-33565 GCA_001625245.1 Calycopis cecrops
CGTTTTATCTACGTTACGCAAAATAATTTAAAAATTATTAAAAAGCATTTTCGTTTTTTTAGTACGGTCGTATAACTCCAAGTGTTTACGTAACACGCCAGGCGTTTTAATTGGAGTTTCCGATGGCGTGAGTTTTGGGAATTTTCGCAGGCTTTCCACGAAAATATTCATAGTTTTAGGGTTCACTGTGAGTATAAAAAACTGTCTGTTTTTTTCGGTTTATAGAATAGAATATACTTTATTCCGGTCTTCAGTAATTACACTGTTATACATTAACACATCTATAACTAAAACGTAAAAGAAAAACAATACAAATTTAAAATAACAACACAAAAAATAAAAGAGAAAAAAATAAGCGAAACAAAAATACAAGACAGGCGAAATTACAACACGGGATAATGCACAATAGTGTAACAAAGCCCTAAAATGGTTTCCACTCAATTAATGATTGTGGTACTCAGCTGGGAACACCACAACCCTGATATTACGTGGTACCATGTGAGATGAAGAAAGAAGCCATTTTCATGACTACCAACGCCCAGAGGTTATACAGATGCGTTGCCCTCCACCCATCCATCCGGCTACTTACACACCGCACGAAACACGAATGTAAGCGAGAGGTACCTCCTCGGCCGTGCCGGCCCAATTCGGCTACATGCATACAGCGTGGCACTACCTCTTACTAAATCTAATGTAGTATTTTAATTGCGTTTTCTCTTTAAAATCGAACATGATCCTAAGGTAGAGGCGCGGTAGAGCGTAACTCTCAGCGTTACTGTTTCACACAATTTTACTCCATATTTTGTTCAAATTACGGGTCTTTGACACCCAAGTAGGCCTAAATTTCTTAAGTATTTTAGGCCCATAGAGGGAGGTGGAGGAAAGAGAGCAGCGCATCTTTATAATCTCTATGCGGATGTCTATGGGTGTCGGTAGTCATTAAAATGGTTCCGATTGCTCCGATCCGATTAAATAGGAAAAACTATTATAAGTCACTAGTACTGAACCACGCAAAGACCCGACTCGCGCTTAGACAATTAGGAAACCATGAGAATATAGAACACGCTAATAAAAACGGAATTTGAGACGAAGTAAGTAAAAACTACACAATGGAATAGCGCAAGAGGTTTAGTAAGAAATAGTATATTGCATTCCAGCGGAATTGGGCAGACCGGGTAGGTACCTCTCCTCCACACGATACCGCGTAATGTGCGGCGTAAAGTGACAGCTCATACCGGACGGGCTTGGGGGAGAGGCCAGACCAAGAAGAGCAGCTCAGCTGGAGGGTCCTCCACCCGTCCTGAATAAGCAGACGGCGGCGTGGATTGGGACGACTGACGGGTCCGTTCGGACCCACTGATGACGTGCTCCTTTGAAGTACTGGGCCAGGTCAGGATGGAAATCTGATCCCATTGCACGGTTCCGACATAGGGACTGTTCAGAGGCGGCCGGACAATCCCCAAGGAGGAGAGGCCTAGGTATCCCCCTTAAAATATGTATTACTAATCGTCAAAAAAAAAAGGATGGGTAAAGGAGGTCAAACCATTTGCAAAAAAAGAAGTCGGGCTCGTATGAATACTACCGCCATAATACTGAAAGGTGACTTTCTTAGGGAATGGGGTAGAGGAGGGCACATAACCTGGGTGTGCGGTTGTTTATAAGCGTCCTATGCTATACAACGTTGATAAAAACGATGGCACTAAATGAAACTACGTATACTATAAGTGACTACTGTTAATGCGAAACTATTAAAAAAAGATTGCGAGAAGTATACGATTTTTTTTTTTCAAACAAGTTAAATAGTAGTTAAGAAAAAATGTAAACATCCTTTGGACTGAAGGCAACGAGTGGCAACCACGCACGGGGTGAATGACCCCGGCGCACCGCAACGGGCCGGCCTTGCGATAAGCTGACGAAGCTGAAAAAACTAAAAAAAATCCTGCGGCTAAACTATTGCTCCAGTTGATCTGATTTTTGTTGTGTAGCCTGGAAATGATGCACTAAATATGTTCATTTAATCGACGCCCACAAAAATCCACATTACACATAACCTAGGCTATGCAGATGCGTTCCGCTCCTTCACCTCCTTCCTGCTCAATGTGCACCCGGAAACTCACACTACGAACGAAACGCGACAAAATCAAAATCAAAATCAAAATATTTTTATTCAAAATAGAATTTAAAAAATTGCTTTTTGAACGTCAAAAAAATTCTACCTACAGGTAACTCATGTAAGCGAGAGGTACCTCCGCGGTCGTGCCGTCCCAATGCGGCTGCAAAGCAGCATAGCACTACCTCTTACTCAAATTCTAGCCGAACTGCCTTACCGTTGCTACTCATGATCAATTTTGATTTTATGCTTGGTGGATCAGATAAGGTCTTTGCACAGATAAAAATCTTTATATAACATTTTCTAATTTATGTATTTATTAATGAAATAGATATCAATCGAAAGATTTGAAAATGAAAAATACTTTATTGCTTTAGTTTTATTCATAAGGTATATTGTAAGAGATAGTGCCACAATGCATGCATGTAGCGGAATTGGGCCGGCACGACCGGGGAGGTACCTCTCGCTTACACGAAACCGGTGTGAAGTGACAGCTTTGCTGACTTTTCTTTCGGAATGTAAGTATCCGGTGGCCTATGGAGGGAGAAGGAGGAAGAGGGGCAAAGCATCTGTATAACCTCCATGCGGATATCTATAGGAATCGGCAGTTATGAAAATAGCTCCGACTGCTCGTTTGCCCCCTTATACTTTAAAAAGAATCAAATCAGTTTTTACTTATTACGATAATTTCTAATCGTGAATGGAATTATATAGTTTAATGGAAGATTTTAAAACTAAGTATGTAGTGGAAAGATGAGTTTATCTTGTTTATGGGAAACAAGAGACAGCCATTTTCATTACCGGCGGCCATAGACATCCGCAGAGGTTATACAGATGCTCTACTAGATCTCTGCCGATTTTGGCTCCGACCTAGCGATTTTTCCGTATTTCAACCAATTTTAGCACTGACCTAGATTTTTCGGCATTTCTACCAATTTTAGCACTAACCTAGATTTTTGGATTTTTCTACCAATTTTAGCACTGAGCTAGCGATTTTTATATATTTCTACCAATTTTAGCACTGACCTAGATTTTTCGGCATTTCTACCAATTTTAGCACTAACCTAGATTTTTATATATTTCTACCAATTTTAGCACTGGACTAGATCGGTATTTCTACCAGTTTTAGCACTGACCTAGATTTTTATATATTTCTACTAATTTTAGCACTGACCTAGATTTTCGGCATTTCTACCAATTTTAGCACTAACCTAGATTTTTTGATTTTTCTACCAATTTTAGCACTGAGCTAGCGATTTTTATATATTTCTACCAATTTTAGCACTGACCTAGATTTTTCGGCATTTCTACCAATTTTAGCACTAACCTAGATTTTTATATATTTCTACCAATTTTAGCACTGGACTAGATCGGTATTTCTACCAGTTTTAGCACTGACCTAGATTTTTATATATTTCTACTAATTTTAGCACTGACCTAGATTTTCGGCATTTCTACCAATTTTAGCACTAACCTAGATTTTTATATATTTCTACCAGTTTTAGCACTGGCCTAAATTTGTCGGTATTTCTACCAGTTTTAGCACTGACAGAGATTTTTCGGCATTTCTACCAATTTTTGCACTGACCTAGATTTTTCGGTATTTCTACCAATTTCAGCACATATATTATTTTCGTACCTGCGACCAAACACATCCACACAACTGTCATGCGGACGTTTTGACCTCCTTTCTTCCTATATTGCCAGGCACACCGCGCCAGGCATAGCTGTCATTACGGTGGTACCATGTGAGCGAGCGTGTCGCCGGCCTAGTTCTGTAGCAATGCAGCTTGGTACCAACTCAAACAGCATCGCCGAACTCCGGCGCCGGTCACCTCTTTTTTTTAAACTATAAGAGGGCAGACGAGCGGTCAGAGAATTTTTATGTCTACCGACGCTCATAAACATCAACGTAGAGGGTGTACAAATGCGTTGCACTCCTTACCCCTACATAGGCCACCGGCTACTCACACCGCACGATGCGCGACAGCACAGCTGTCGCTTTACGCCGCCGGTTTCATGCAAGAGGTACGTCCCCGACAGTGGATTAACAATACCGCTCGAAGCCCGTGGTGAGTTCATCACATGGGGCCCATCTGATGAATTTTGACCATAAAGCATTTTTTTTAGTTGGGATACTCCTCTGACTGGAGGCCCCTTCCGGCCCGTGACATTTTGCCGACTTGCCAGTGTGCCGTGACACTACCTCTATTTTAGGACTTCATACCTTCTAAATTTGACGTGAGCCTTGAATTAATTAACCCCTGATCCACTACAATATAGCCATCACTTTACCCCAGTGTTAGGGCGGGCTGCACTACCCCGGTCGTGCCGGCTCAATTCAGCTGCAGCATGGCGGATATAATAAAACATATATGTATGTATATTAATTTTATTGCGGCACAATCAGTATCGGATATTGGTAGGCTACAGCGTCTTAAGCTAAGTTGGGAGTGAACCTTTAGTCTATGAAACGAAAATCCGTCACGGCCCGTAGTTACGCATTTCCGTTTCACATCAATCTTTATTTTACAAACCGTCACAATTACTAGTTATTTGCACTTGTGTTTGTAGATGAAACGAAAATGCGTCACGATCAACCGTGATACATTTTCGTTTTACTTATATCATGTATTGCAGTTTTTAACTTCTGTGACGCACATACTTGGCACTATATTAGTCACGCGAATATACTAAAGTATATATTTACACACACAAACATAGAGCAGTCATATAGTCATTATTCATCACTTAAACGGATTCTGATTACGCAGTTTCCTATTAAAGTGCCGATTTGCCTATTGGGAACAGTAACTACATACACAACACTGGTCCCAGTTACGAGTAATTATTATGAAGTTTTGTGGTAAGTATCGACTAGCTATTCGGCACTATAATGGTAACCTGAACCGACAATTAGCCCGCTAGGCGAACGCAGAAAAAACTATCATATAAGTAGTACGGCAAGTTCTGAAAATTCTAAGAATGTGTGCGTCATATCGATATTTCGATAAGAGTCGCTTTTCGAATTAAAATTTCGGCATTTCGACTCAAAATATCGACTGTGTTGTAGCCTTAGACACCTGACCTTTCTCGACGTTTCGATAGGCCGTAAGGGACTGAAACGTTGGGATTTCTTCTAGTAATAAGATCATGACCGCGACAGAATCCGTTAGTGATTTTATTTTGCGCAAAATAAGACACAATACTCACATATTTCACATTGTACTAATACGTAATTCTACGAGTTAGTCACTGGATCATACGTTATATACAAAGACACTACAGTATGTTGCCGTCTCACTCGCACAACGCAATTCAATTTCCCTCGGCATTTTATTTAAGCAAACGAGCTGTCGGAGATTTTCAAACCACACGACGCACGTCAGCATAGCATCAATTACATAAAATGAGTGCGTTATGTTACATGGTGTTAAAAATTTTTAGAAAGAGACAAAACATTCCAAGAGAGTTATTTTATACAATACGATTATATCTACCTTTCATCTCATCCACTTAATGTTCCAACTCTTTCTTTTATTGATAAAATTGTATTATATTTATATCTATATCTATTCTATTTATATATCTCTTTCAAACATTACAAAGGATCAGTATGTAAAAAGGGAAAGAGTAATTAAAACACGATAATTTACACTCCATACATACTTGCATTATATCTCTTTCACTCAGTGATAAAAATACATAAACGTCATAAATCATTCTATCTCTTTCAGAATTATCCTAGCATTGTTTAACAGAAAGAGACAGAATTATTACTTATATAAATTGTCACACAACGTCTCAAGCATTCAATTCTATTACAATTTTCTTTAAGCACCGCCGATATATACACATGGACTTGCCACACTAGAAAGAGACAGAATGAACAATACACTCAGAATAAATACTATTAGGTACATAATATTATGTACTACCCTCAATTCTACTATACATACATTCTTAGTGACACACATTTTTGTAATATTTATAAATGAGCGTAGAAGCCCTTGACGAATTAAAACAAAACATCTATCTCACTCTTACACGGCAATAACCAAAGAGACAAAATCATTTTTTTAAACACCTGCCTGACTTGTGAATTAAACATTCGGTGGAGCATAACATTTTCTTTAATAAAAACATATACCTATTGCACAACAATTTCGAAAGAAAAAGCGCCATTTCTAACTTATTTTAAGCTTTTTTACATCTATCTCACTCTTTTTGAAAGATACATGATACAACAATATTTTTTATCTGTCTCTTACACAATATAATTTCCGAAAGAGACGGCGACATTTTTCAAGAGACAACTATCTCACTCTCGCATATGGATTCCTAAAGACACGGCGATATTTTCAATCTTACTATTCATCCCTATCTCGCACATACATTTCAAACGAGACAGCTAATCTATCTTGAGTTTTTTGCTCTCACTTTCAACATCCATATTTTCCATTTTTTTAGACATGGCTTGATACAGATGAATAACAAATATACATGTCCCTGTCTCATTCATACATTCCAAATGACAGCTTGAGCTTTTTGCTCTCAATGTCATCAAAATCCGTATTAGGGTTTGGACGTTTCAGTAGTCTGGTCTGACCAACGAGAATGCAGACGAATAGCAAATACATCTATCCCCATCTCGCACATACATTTCAAACGAGACAGCTAATCTGTTTTAAGCTTTTTGCTCTCAACTTCATCACAATCCGTATTAGGGTTTGGACGTTTCAACTTCCAGTCCAAGTTCTTAGACATGTTGCTCAGTAGTCTAATCTCGTTGGTGATGCCTCTTATCTTGGACATGGTGGATGATCTGGATCTAGGGCTCTGAGTTGATGTGGAAGGAGCTGGGCTGGTCTCCGCATCCTCGGACAGACTTGGAAGCTTTATCAGCGGTTTTCTGGGCTTCATGTTTGGCAGCACTGAAATGGAAAGGAAATGAGGATTGTTTTATTCGAAATAGAATTATGAAGATTACTTTTGAACGTCAAAAATTACATCTACCACCGGTGCAACCCTAACCCCGCCTGACACGAACCGGACAAACAAACTCAGCGGGCCTCATGAATTAATTTTTCGGTTTATTTATTAATTTTACAATCTCATTTCAGATGCAACCATGGTCGGGTGGACAGAGACATGTCACAGATTATTAAAAGTTTAGTTTAGTATTTTTTTAAGTATACTTTAGACCAATGGTTCTTAACCGGTGGTCCGCAGACCACTAGTGGTCCTTGGAAGCATCAAGTGGTCCACAAGCCATGCCGTTACCTCCAGATCAATAAATAAAATTTTCGTTATGCCGCGGACCACCACACCTGGGTGGTTGGTTGGTTGGTTAACTAAAAATTTGGTCCCTCAAGACTACAAGAACCACTGCTTTAGACTATGAGGTCGTTCATTTGTAAGCACTGAAGGAGGGTGGGTGGGTGTTTATTTGCTTTGTTTATTTCTTTGCAAATTCAAGTACTACACCAGTCTTTCCCAAAGTGGGCGATAACGCCCCCTTGTGGGCACTAGATGCTCAGAGGGGGGCGGTAAGGGGCCAGAAACGACATAATTGTCTTTGAATATCAAGGTGTAATAACTAATAAGGGGGCGATACGAAGTAACTGATTTTCAAAGTGGGCGTTAGACGAAAAAGTTTGGGAACCTATGTACTACACCGACGCGGTAAGTTGGCACATGGCAAGAATGCGTAGAATGCTCTCTACACTTCCCCCGGTGGAGCCCTAATATGGCGACATCGGGGGTGGTGGGGGGGTAGAGAGCGGGGAATTAAATTTTTGCCAGGTCCCAACATACCGCGTCCGTGTAGTACACAGATTTTTCCGTTAAGGAATTGTGCAATGATCGATTGGTGTAAGAGGTGGTACTCACTCTTGTTCCTCTTGGAGGTACCTATGGGCAGCACTGAGAGGTCCAACTTGATCTGGCTGCCGAAGTGCCTCAGAGGCTGAGCGGAAGTGCCCTCGGCGCTCGAGCCGCCTGCAAACGTTTTAGCAAGATGTAGTGCCATGCCATGCATGTAGCTGAATCGGAAAGTTTGTAAGAATGTTTGTTACTCTTTCACACAAAAACTACTGAACGGATTTTCATGCAACTTTACAGTAATATAGCTTTCATATCAGAATAACATAATAAGTTAAAATTTTGAATCATTTTTGAAGTCCGAAATCCACGCGGGCGAAGCCGCGGGCGGAAGCTAGTATTTTTTATAAAGGTCAAATTATTGTGGCAGATATTGGAATTCTATTGCAGCTCTATTTGAATGTGATAATATATTCATTGATATTTATTGAAGGGCCTCAACGCGAGCAAAGCCGCGGGGAAAAGCTAGTATTTTTATATAGGGTAAGCACTGACCTGCGATGCCCTTTCCGCCGGTCGCCTGATTGGTGTGCGTTAGCTCGCTGTACTTGATATCACACTCTTCTATTCTCTTCTTCAGGTCCGCTGAAATTTATACATAGGTACATATATTTATCACAAAATCCATAGATCTTCTAGGTATCGCGTTTTAAAGTTTCCGGTGGCCCAATGGGAGAGATCATGCGTAAAAACTACGCGGACGTTTACGACGCGTTTTTACACATTGCGCCCAACAGTGTAAGTTGTAACCCGGCCGAAACGTCAAGATAAGATATATTTCGTTAGCACATTAAAGAAAAACCATAACTACAAAACTATTTTAGTAAAAAAAATATAGGTGAGATTTTTTTTATTTATAATTATAATAACATACCTATAGTAGCATCCTGATCCTTCTGTCTCCGCGTCAGCTCCCTGATGGTGCGGCACTGCATCCACGCGAGCCGCTTGTAGTCCATCATCTGCAAAAGACAAAAGGTAAGCAACGCACGGTGTGAACGGGGTGAGGATGGGTGACCGTTAAACTTAGTCTACACAAGTGCTGCACAATAGGGCACCGGCAACTTACAAAACGCACCAGCATAGCGGTTACTGTGCTTGGTTTTGGAGCTCAATACACTGGGTACCACTGTGAACAAGCGTGAGTGAAATATAGCACGAGAATGATCCATGTTAGACTTTAATTTAAGTAGTAGCAGATGCATTGCAACCGGGCAGGCGCACGGACCTCTCGCTTATACGAAGTGATAGGTGTGCTGTCGCGTATTGTGCGGTGGCCTACAGAAGGTGGGGACAAAGAGCGGCAATGCATCTGCAAAACAAATTTGTGGATGTTTATCATCACTTATGAAAAGACTCCAATTGCTCCATTCCTCTCTACTTCTAGTTGTAAATATACACACAAGAGCAACCAAGACAAGCTCTCAACTGTAAGAGGTACCTCTTGCGTTCAGAGGTACCTCTTTCAACCAGAGGTACCTCTTGCAACCAGAGGTACCTCTTACAGTCAGAAGTACCTCTTTTTTCAAGAGCTATACATAAATATTTTATAATACTCACCCTCTTGTAGAAAGTCTTGTACTGCGAGGCGAGAAAGAGCGACAGCTTGGCGTTTAACACCGAGCGACGACGCAACAGTAGCATCTCCGACCGAACGGCTAGCGGGGGCAGCCCACCTACAAACGAGCAGTCAGATATAGTAAAATAGTAAGAGGTAGTGCCACGCCGTATGCAGTGGAATTACGCCGTCGCGACCGGGGGAAGCCTAGCTTACACGACACTGGCGTAAAATGACTTGTCGTGCACTGCGAGTAGCAGGTGGCCCATGGAGGGCGATGGAGGAAGGAGGGTAACACATCTGTTTAACCTCTATGCGGATGTCTATAAGTTGTTGGTAGTCGAAAATAACTCCCATTGCTCTTTTCCTCCTTTATTCTATATCTAACTGTGATCAGCGGTTTCACCCGCCTAAATTTCGATCCCGTGTAATATCATCCCATGGCTTCCCATAGGAAGATTTTTTCTGGATAAACATTATCCCGTGTTAATCCATGTTACTCTCTATGTGTGCCAAATTTCATGAAAATCGGTTCAGGAGTTTTTACGTGAAGGAGTAACAAACAAACATACAAACTTTCGCATTTATAATATTATAGAGAGAGTATAGAGGTACTAGTCTCTCTCTTTCTTTATCTGTTTCTCTCTAGTATAAGGATACTATTAAAAAAACATAAGACAACTGCACCATGATGGTGTGACGACCTAAGAAAGGTGGCTACGGGTGGATGCGGGCTGTCCAAGGTCAGGATGGTTGGCGTTCTATGGGGGAGGCCTATATTCAGCAGTGAATGGCTATAGGCTGATTCAAACAATAAAAAAAACTTTTACCTTCACACAGATTCCCCTGGGGAGGTCTGGACGGTGCCACAGCCGTACCCTCCTGTAATCTCTTGCGGAAGGCGGGAGATATCTTGTCGTCAAAGTGCTCTATGGCCATACTGGATATGTCTCGGAGCTCCTGTAGCACCTCGTGAGCTCTGGGCGGTGTCTTGGAATTCTCCACTATACACAGGACTCGACGGATCTCGTCTATCACCTGAAAAGTTAAGTGTGAAAAAAAGTCATATACTAAGCTTTAAATACATTAAAATATGTTTTTTTAACATTAAAAAGATGGAAGAATTACTTGTTTATAATTATAAAATAAGATAATGAGAAACTTTTGAATTGTGATTTTTTACACCATATAGAAATACACATACTAGTAATAATGTTATACATACATAATACATGTATAATATTTTTCTATCATTATTTACTTTCAAATTTTCAGTGTAACTAAAAAAATCACAAAAACACTCAACTAGTAATTGCCACCAACCCAAAGATTGTGTCCAAAAATCTACCTATGAATTTGCCATGTATTTGGTCCAAAACTATAATACTTGAAAGATTTTTTTTTGCTTGAATTATATAGTTACAACACAGGCAGGGCCGGATTAACAGTTTGTGGGGCTCTAAGCAGTGAATAATATGGGGCCCCAAATTATTTATTTATAAATCTAAAATGAGATGCAATTTTTCTTCTCTGTTGTATTTTTATTTAAAAAACGATTGTTAAACTACTTTCATTTTTACATATTTACAAATTTACATCAAAATAATCTTAAACATTAAATTTTCTTTTTTCTACACTTCTGACGCGCGAATGTTTCGATCAAATTGTCAAAGTTCAAGCGGCGCATAACTAAAACTAACATAATAAATTAAAATGTTGTTATGACTTAAAATTTATTTTGAAAACTTGGAAACAATTATGAGTCCGAGCTTAGCCCGAGTTTTTTGGGGCCCCAATTCATTGGGGGCCCTAAGCAGCTGCTTAGTTTGCTTATGGGTTAATCCGGCCCTGAACACAGGTCTTAATCCCTGCAAGACAACAGATAAGGAAAAAATCTACTCACTCTTCCTGGTATAAAGCAGCACAGCCCGTGGTCTATGAACTTTGAATATGTCATGTTGAGCATGGAAATTCTGGTCTCAATGGATGTGAGGATGTCACAGTGCCGGGCCAAGGGATGATATCTGTAAAGTGTATGTTCTATATTAACAAGTATTTTAACTTGCACCTAAAAACAATATAATTATATTGTTCTCATTACAGCTTCAATCCTTAAGATTACTGCTTCATCTTCATAGTTTATCTGAGCTTTTTAGTGAGAGGTAGTACCACACTGTAAGCTTACATGCAGTCGAATTGGGCTGGCACAACCAGGGAGGTGCCTCTCGCTTACATGAGACCAGTGTAAAGTGACAGCTATGTTGTCTTGTTTCGTGCGGTGTGTGTAGCCGGTGGCCCATGGAGGTGGGAGGAGAAAGGAGGGCAGTGCATCTACAAACTCTATGAGGATGTCTCTGGGCGTAGGTAGTCATAAAAATGGCTCTGACTGCTCGTTTGTCCCCCTATACCATTAAAAAAAAAAATTGAGATACTACTGACCAAACCTCATGGTACTGTACCTACGTATATTAATTTAACAATAATAGTATGTAATTCATAACATATCAGTCAACAATTTAGAATTTATACTCTAAATTCTGGGATTCTTCTCAGTGCATTGCCCTGTTATTTTACACACCCTTACATCAATTTAATATTAAAATAAATATAAATATACCTGCGTTCAGACTCTCGCCTTGGCAACTGTGCTTTGACGCTTTTGAGAGAAAGAGCATGTCTGCGTTCTATCATTAAAAAACCTCTATTTAAAAGTCTTGAGCATATATCATTGAAAGATTTTGAAACCTGGAAATATCATTATAATCATTTTAGTATTATTTTTTTTTAAATTATACAATTTATATTAATTTATACAATTTGTAAGTGTTTAAGTATTTAAATCATATTAAGTTGATAAAAACTTAACTCAACAAATTTTATTTTA
Source organism: Calycopis cecrops (assembly GCA_001625245.1). Classification (NCBI taxonomy): domain Eukaryota; kingdom Metazoa; phylum Arthropoda; class Insecta; order Lepidoptera; family Lycaenidae; genus Calycopis; species Calycopis cecrops. Next base: position 33,240 of record LUGF01010693.1, read on the forward strand.
TACAAAAAGCTAAACCTTTTGTGATCATGGTAACTCAAAATGATACTTCTCCTTAGGTCTTTAACACAATACAAACAATTGCTAAAAAAATAGACGGGTTTGTCTATGTTATGGTCATTTATGATCGTCACACACTTATCAACTCGGAAGGGATCACCTCACCTAGAAAAGCAAAGATGATATAATTACGTTACATTTCCCATTACTGTGCCTTCAGTATGAAGTTTCATATAAACAATACTGACCGGTCCGGTGATACGGTTACGATCCCTCTCCGAGTTGATAAGTATGTGGCGACCATAAAACAGCAGCACTGACAAGTAAGG
>LUGF01010693.1:45393-59010 GCA_001625245.1 Calycopis cecrops
GGGGGGGTTTACAGCCCCGGGCCCCGTGAGTCTAGGGGGTCCCATGTCTTAAGAAATGTTATTGTCAGATATTAAAAGTAATAAAAAAATATACCTAATAAAGACAAATTATTGCAATAAATATTTATTATTTTAAAAATGTACGAGAAATTGTGAGACTAAAAGGCATTACATCTCAACCATTAAATGCATAAAAGTAATATATCAGAACCTTAATTTATTTTAAATTAAATTTATTTTGTAGGTACATACTTTTTTAAGTCTATTTTTTAAATTAATCACTTGTTTAATGATTAATAAGTGGTTTGTTAAAAGTCCATTCGGCAACGGCCAGAAATGCGTTTTTTGGGACTTCCGGCTAGTGAATTTTGATCTGATAAAAGAACTTTAAAGTTGTCACAATCGCAGTTCACAATAAAAATAATGTCAGGCGATTCTAGAATGTAACGACACTATATATCACAGCAATTATTATCGTTACGACAAGAAACTTTTTCACTTTGCCAATTACACCCAAATGGATCTTCCGTTTGGATGAATCTGGCAAAGAAAAAAACGCTTCTTAGCTCCCTAAAAACCGAACAAAAGCTAATTCTACCAGCATCTGTATTCCCGCACACCTACAACGTGGAAATCTTTAAGTCGAGAGTGAATTAATGAACTTTCTAGGCACGTGTGCTCCGTCGGCCAAGTCTACACTTTCCAAAAGGTAAGACAGTGGCCAAACGTAAGCCTATCGAGTATAAAAAAAACTGCATTACCTACTCAAAGAACCCAGAAGCGAAGGCATTTTAAACCACGTTGTCACTTGTGATAAAAATTTATTTATTACTTTACTAGCATTTTAAATTCGATGTTATTATACTATGTAGTAATATAAATCTTCCTATTTCTATATTCTCTCTTACTCTTACTATTAAAAAAAATACACATCAAAATCTGTTGCGTTATTTTAAAGATCTAAGCAAACAGACACACAGATGGCGCGAAAGAACGTAGGTACTGATGAAGCACGCAGCTAACGATATTGCCGGTTTACCACTCTATAGTTACTCCACTGATACAAAAAATGTTACATAGCTCGCTTTTACCCCCTTGTCACGAAAGCAGCGGATTACAACCCCGACTGCGTGACTAATGTCGGTCGCCGTCCCAGACATGTTCTGGCTGATGCCGACGACATTATCACTACAACTGTTACACGAGTCATCGAGACACGTAAACAAAGACAGACACACAGCCGCGATGCAGGTACTCTACACCCCGTCCGGGGGATCCGGACGCGGACACAGTTCCGACCACAACTTCACCCTGACAGACAACAGCACACACGTTCGGCTCCTGACAGCCAGAACGACGATGTTAGTTTAGTCTCAGGGAATAATGCCAGTGCCCTTTTGCAGAGCTCAAATCAAACCGCCGAACCGGTTAGGTTAATCACGACACCCGCGCGCGAGTCGTACCACCCGCCAGTGGTGGAAGGGGGGTCCGGGCCCCCCAGTCAAGATAGCTCACAGAGCTCCTCAAGCTCATGACCCGTGTCGGCCACTTTTTAGCTGCCGCGCGCGAGCTGCTCCCCTCCGTTAAAGGTGGGGAGTTGAGGACACCCGTTGTCCTCGGCCAGATAATAATAGTACAACCTATTAATCGCAATAAGTCCGGTTTGCCTTCTCCCATTAGTCTGGGAAAGAAGGGGGGGTCTGTCCCCATTCCCCCTATCGACCACAAGTACAGAGGTTCGACGCTCCAGGTGAGTTAACCTCTCATATCGATGAAGCTGCACTGACCTTCAGTCCTTAGCGTAATTTCTATCTAAAAAAAAAAAAAAAGAAAAAAAAAAAGGTCGCTTTATCGCCGTAGGGTTAATTCATGTAGGTTTTTCCATCTGTTGTCAGGTGTCAACAATCAAGTGTCAAAATTCAAATGTCACATTGACATTTATCATCTGATTTTGGAAATAATTAGTAAATAGTAAGGTTATAAATATGAATAAATAACGTTTTATATTTATTGTTAATACTTAAATAGGTGTAAAAAAACACAATATTAACAAATTGTACATGGACCCTCATGCTACGTGTTTATAGTTACAATGTATCGAACTACTCGGCTGTTACGTTCGTTGGTCTCTCTAACACGCAAAAAAACACCGCTAATTTTAAATCAAAATAGAAGTTTTCACGTTACAACTAGTAAGAATCATATGTTATATAAGACTAGTAAAAAACGCAGCTATACTAGAGCTCGCTTGATTTCTAATACGCATCAACATATATTTAAATTACAATGTTAAAGTCTGATTAAAAAATAACTGGTTGTGGGATCGTGTAAGGTTCGTAACGAGGTACAAAGAGAGTATTACTTGATTTTCATTCATGTTTAAACTTCCAGAGTTGCTTCATGGTGAATATGAATGGCAAGATCCTAAATCGGAGGACCAAGTGTAAGTTTTGTTTAATTACTTACAGTTAAGTTGACAACACTCAAAAATCATGCCGATTCAAAATGGACACTATAATACTTTCGGCTTCTCTTCTCTCTGGCCCACAATCACTTCCCACACAATACTGCGGGCAAGTGACACTATGCATTCACATTTCGGGCACTGCTTGAATATCTGTATAGTAATAGTCCATAGGAGATAAACGAAGACAACATATCTACATACTTTCTATGAGTTTGTTTATCAGCATCTATAAAAAGAAAGCTCCAACTGCTTGTTTGTTTAGACTATTATAAGGGTGCCTTTTTATGGAGCCCTTTTGGTGAAGTCAGTACTATGGTAGCAAGGCAAAATTTGATTTCAATATCTCCATTCATACAACAGCTCATGCAACTACATGCTTAGTTAATTGTTTTTTATAGACAACTTTTTGCTGTATTTAATATCCAAATTGTTTTCAGAGTAAATGTTGTTTATGTAGATAAGGGTGGAAAGAAAACAAATGTGAGGGGCAAAGTAGGTGATAATGTATTATATTTGGCACACAGATATGGTGTAGAAATGGAAGGTAAATTTTAATGTGATTATTATATAATTTTTGCTGTCAATTCTTAGAGTTATTTTTAAATCACATGGAACCTTACACTAACACTATACAGGTACAAAAGTTTGTTCCAAGACTTTAACTTTTTTTAGCTAATATTAATTTACTCAAAAGGGCACAAAAATTAATAAGCCATTTTTACAGGCATAAAATTTCAAGGTATCTGCGCTATCATTTCGCACTATAAATAAAATAATATACTATTTCAGGTGCCTGTGAAGCATCATTGGCATGTACGACATGTCATGTGTACGTAAATCATAAATACCTAGATAAGTTAGATGAGCCAGAAGAAAAAGAGGATGATTTGTTGGACATGGCCCCATTTTTAAAAGAAAACTCTAGATTAGGTAAGAATTGCGAAAATAACATTTGGGTATCCGCATAATAATTCTTACGACCAGGTTGGAAAACGATCACTCTCATTTGCAATATAGACAAGTTGCTGTTTGGCTGAGCTGGTGTTCCTAGAAAGAGGAATATGTCCAATAGTGAACCAATAAAGGATGGTGATGATAGATTTCACCTTTTTTGTATGTGACTTGAGAATCATGTATTCAGTATTCACCATTCCTAAAAGCCTCATTGTGAAAAAAAAAACATTCATAGCAATTCATATTATTGGGTTTTTAGCTCTTGATTTCCTCAGCATAAGTTCAAGTCAGATAAAGAAAATGCTTTTATAAGTGCTCGATTTGGGTTGATATTATTGGTAGTTGAATATATTCCGGGCAACCACGACAGCTGTTAAAGCTGATCTTTTGCTCTGGCAATGTATGGGAGAGGCCTATGTTCAGTAGGGGACATCCTTTGGTTTGAGAGAAAGAATATTATTATTTCTAATATTATTCTTTGATCACTAATGCATTTTTTTTTTCAGGTTGTCAAATTATTTTGACCAAGGAATTAGAGGGTGTAGAATTAACATTACCAAAGGCGACAAGGAACTTCTACGTAGACGGTCATAAGCCAACCCCTCATTGATTTTTTTAAATTGTATAAAAGTTGAAGTGAAGCAAAAATTATGAAAGATGTGTAAATACTTTCCAATTATGACCCTGGCTTTCATTACTATCGGTTCATTTCAAATGCTTATCTTTTAACACAAATTGCAATAATACACATCAGTATACCATATGGTACACAGTTCATTTGTATGGTAGATAATATTACGTCAGTGATTGTGATGCTTAGATAGCTTAGAACAGGACAGGAACAAACAAGCACCTTCACACCGTTCTGCCTTCTCCCTTGTAACGTACCACTTTATAGAAACAGAATAAAACCATATTTATAGTATAGATGGATGACGTAATAGCCTATAAGTGGAAGTGCAAAAACCTTGTAACTACTGTTGTAAACATTAATTATGGCATAAAAATTTTAAGTTTTATTGGCCATTCTTAAAAAAGAAATAAAAACACATAAACAAGTGTAAAGAAATATCTTTGGGGAGGGGTATGTCCAGCAGTGGACATCATCCGCCTGATGATGATGAAAGCATTGTCAGCTATCATTTTGTGTTATTTGAACAAGGGGAACTCCCAAGTTGTGTCGTGCGATTTGGCTGCAATGCAGTATTGGCACTCTTGTTATGGCAATAGGTTACTTCTAATGAGAATCAAAGAAATAGATTTTCATCGTTTGTATCTAAATTAGACTGGCATGGAGATTGTCTTCACACTGAGTCACACAATCATTAATAATTACACCCATACATTTTTTAGTAGGTGATAAATATGAAACTGATTTCATTATACATAAAGCAACTTGAATACTGTTGGTATGCAAATTAAAATTTGTATAAAATGTTTATATTTTATTGTAAATTAATAAAAAAAGTGTCTTAGTATATTTAGAAATAAATGAATACATCAAAGTTTTTGTTTCTATATACCCAAATAATAAATAACGTGAATTTGTCGTTTGTCGAAATGATGAAACTTAATAAACATTATTGCAATAATACTTTGTGGAAATGTAGAGTGAGTAATTTATAAAATAATCATTTAAAAGCAAACTACTAAATATATTATCTAATAATAAAATATATTTTTAAGGTTAGTAGGATACATACAATTACACAAAATCTAATGATATAATCTGTCCGTGTAGATAAGCATGAACAGATTTTAAACAAATAAGATGTTTTAATTTAATTAAATAAGCAAAGATATTATTGTAATGAGTAAACGCTAAGTGCTAACATCATTTACGTTAAATTCTTTTTTTGGAAATAATATTATTGTGGATATATGACAGCAGACCATAGATTACAACGTCTTTTTATGATGACGACTAAGACCTACATGTAAACAGCCCAAAACTATTTATCGGCTGATTTCTATTTTCTTTATTCTATTTTCATTTTAAAAACAAATTGATCTAAATTCATTTTAATTTATATTAATTTGGAATATTCTAAAAGCCAAATTAACTTCTTTAATATCTCACCTGTACGAATCATACAAAATAAAATGTTAAGCATTATGGTATTGAAATTAACAAATATATATTCTTCTCAATAATGATATTTTGTAAATTAATAAAATGGTCACAATTTAATGCAAATGCAAAGTTGTAAACTTATTTTCTTGATAGCACAACACTGAGAATGTGTTCAGTAGTCAATATAGTCTATGGTATCAACTATGAATGAAGATGCCAAACTGAAGATTTAATTTCATTCGAATAGCTCACAGTTCACCTATTCATTACATCGGCCGCCGGTCGTTCGAATTGTTCGTTCATTTAGTCTGTTTGAAACCTTCGTGAGAGGTGGATTACTCGTGTTCGCTATAGCTAAACGCGTTTCGGTGTGATTTGTGTTTATTTTGTGATTTACAATGGCTTACAACGGTGGTGGTGGCGGCAAGAGACTGTGCACAGGATCTGAAGTCGACGTGGAAAGGGTAATTTTTGTACATTACAAACAAAATTGTCAAACTCCTACATACACCGATACGAAAATGGCCGTGTTTTTCTTTGACTTTGTTTCCAATTACACTGGGACCGTGTTAATTATCTTCCCCAAAATATCTACGGAATATTTAAATGACTTACGCGTCCAAATTATTATTTTTATTACTTTGTATACATTGTCGTTTACACGCTATGTTGTTGATTGGGCATTTTGAGGTTACAATATTGACAGATGACAATAAGATACGAATATTATTGAAATTCAATGTTCAGTATCACATTATCGTTACTCTTATTAGGTGGAAATGTATTTTTTAAAGCCATCGTGAAGTGATTTTCTCGGCGGGAAGGACGTAAATAGCACAGCTAGACTGTCAATTATTGTGATTGACACGTTTCGGTCATTAGTTTTTGCCTGTCGGGACTCGCGCGGGAAATATCGGGTTCATAGACGGTGTGTTAGATTTTTAATTTTAACTTACCGTGAACGTCTATAAATATGAAACATTAGCAATTCTCGTTATTTGATAGCTATCTGTTGATTTTAAATGTTTTATAATGATTTATACATTTTTGTGAATTAAAACATCCGAAACATAAGGTCTATCTTATTCCATTAATCCAAAGACTATATAGAAAGGAATTAATAAAATATCATATTTACTGTGTTAGTAGGCCTTCTATCAAGAATTTAAGATGTTTCTTGTTTTAAAAACATGTTTACAAATTCATAAAATATAGTTATTATAATGGAAATAAGTACATAAATTAATTACAGACCTTATGATATAAAAGGAGCGAAAAAAAAATTATAATGATGAAAACAAATGTAATTAGGTTCTATAGTTCAGTCAAATGTAATTAGATTATGATTACATTTAAACTTTTTATAGCATGTATCCACACAACCACAGTTAATACAGATGCATTGCCCTCTTTAACTCTATACAAAACTTAATAATTTAAAATAGCTTGTCATTACAATGTGGCAATAAAAAATAAGTTAAATGATACTGTAAAATTAATATGTATAAATGATTAATTCGTCATGACAACTTAATCTTCACATATGTTTGTATCACCTACTTACATATTCTTTCAGTTCTAAGATTGCTAAAATACTGAACATATGTTTGGTCATAAATCATCTTGCAGTGGCATGATTATTCAAACAGATGATAAAACTAACGGAAGATGATATTTTTTTTTTTTTGTTGGCTTTTATTACATACATCATCAAAAGACACATCTGCTGAGTGTAGCCTCAATGTAACATAATTTACTGATATCAATTGAAAGTATTACTTTTATTTGTTGGAAAGACTAAGGAGATAAAGAATTAAAGTGCACATTTAACAGTACAAATTAAAAGATGATAATTTATTGTTCTTAAGAGCTAAATGTAGATTGAAACACAGATTACACTTAACAGTTTAAATTGTCCATGAAATACGGACATGTGTCATTCAGACAGCAAAAAATAAATAAACAGAAGTTGCTTTCCCAAATGGGTTTGTTCACAGTCTTATTGGTCTGAGAAAATGTACTGACGGATATGCGAGACATTAAAGCATACTTTTTTCTTAAAAAACAATTAAAATAACAACCATAAATATAATGGTATCCACTATCCCCATTGTTTATTAGACTTATGTTTTGATAGATAGGAAATAATTGTGTCCTACTGTGTTATTTAAAAGATGGCAGGCTACATATATATTCACAATAATATATATTCATCCTGTTTGATCACTGGCCAGATTGGAAAAGAATCGTCCATTGGTATCATATACCACATACATATTATTAGTTTCTATATCTAAGCCTGATGTACAACACTAAAAAGTTACCACATGCTATATTTGACTTTGTATATTTATACATTGGTATTTTGTATAACAACGCCAAGCGTACATGTACCGTACATTGCGATTGCCCGTAACTATTATAAATTGAAACATATTATAGCAAAGGTCAATGAACCTTGTATTCATATTATTTATAGCGTAAGTGAAATGTCTGTTTGATCTCACTTCAAAGTGGACAGCGGTGATTAATTGTTGCATAGGGCTAATACAATCATTTATAGATGCGGGATTTGTTCTGGATTGTTCTAACGTATTGTGCGTTCTATTTGTTTTTATTGGATGTCTAGTTTATCTTTTATTTCATTAATTATTGGTTACGGCTACGACAATTATTTATGTTATGTTCTTGCATTGTTTTATTATACCATTCTTTGTTATTATATTGCTTTTAGCAAATGGAACTTAGACTTTGTTGTGCTGATAAGTTTTGTATATTTGGGAGTGTGATTTCTTGTATTAGGAAAGGGATGTCTGCCTAATATTAATTATCTTTTCATCTGGAATGAAGAGGGAACATCCTCTCAACGTAATCTTTCCATGAACCATTCATTCATAATATCACCGAGGCCATCTTTGCTGCCGCGCGTGAGCTTCCCTCCACTTCAGAGTTGAGAATTGAGGGACCCCTCGGATATGATATAGTAAAATAAGCTGTTATTAACATACTCCTGTCGGAATCTGCCCCCCCCGCGGAAGAATGGGGAGACCGTCCTTTCGGCTCCTAATTTAGTCTCGTCGAGCAATTTGATGCCAAACATTTTCACAGCATAAGTTCAGCTCCGAAAAAATGGAAAGGCATAGAAAATTTAATCTCCACCAAGCAACAGACGAGAGACGACTGTGACAGATCTTAAGAATATAGCGATTCTTTTCTACACCACTTGCCGTTCTTCTCTTCTACGCCAGGATCTTCACTTTTCCACAATAACATATAATTTTTATTTTATCTGGTCTGTAAAACTGTTTCTCGATCTACGTGTCCCTCACTTTCCTTCTATACTTCTAAGATTGTCTTAAGATGTTGTTTGTGATACGTGCACACGCAAACTGATGGAAAGAGGCTGGTAGCTTATGAAATTTGTGTTGACTTGGGTTAGAAAGATAAACTGGAAAGAAAAACTCACAAATGGTATCAGGAAATATATTATAATAAAGTGAAAAATTTTCCGGTCTGTCACGACAGTTGTGAACTTTGTTGCTGACAGCTCCAGGGCACAAAAGTATAGACGGCCGGTGGAGGCGGAGTTTTACTGGGCTGGAACCAGCCGGGAGTTTCGCTCGTCCATGCCAGATAGGACTCGCACGATACCGGCGTAAGTATCATTACGTAGGTAGTATAAAACAAAGTCGCTTTCCGTCCTCTGTGTGTCTGTATGCTTAGATCTTTAAAATTACGCAACAGATTTTGATGGGGTTTTTTAATAGAGTGATTCGAGAGGAAGGTTTATGTGTATTATAACTCTATTTTGGAAGTCCGAAATCCACGCGGGCGAAGCTGCGGGCGGAAGCTAGTACATAATATGGTAGAGGTAGTGCTACGCTCGCGACCGGGGTGTCGCTCGCATATATGTATAGTGACAGCTGCGCTGTCGCGTTTCGTGCGGTTTAAGTAGCCGGCGGCGCTGGTGGGAGGAAGAAGGATGGCAACGCATCTGTATAACCTCTATGCAGACGTGTAAGGGTGTCGGTCATGAAAAAATGACACCGACTGCTCGTTTGCCCTCTTATACGGGAGTGCGTAAATTCAATTCACCACGATAGAAAAAAACCCAGTAATAATGTAATAATAACATCTATAGACTTTGCACACTACGTAAGTCAAGCCACGTGCTAAGTTGCTAAGTACCGTTAGGTCTTGCGTCACGGGTACTAGACAACGGACAATATATTTAACACCTGCTGACCCGACTGACGTTGACCTGTCGTAATTGCAATATTCGTTGCCATGGTAACGTGTGACGTTTAGTTGAGGAGCTATGAAAAAATCTTGCACTCTTTTATAATTTTTATACCTACATATAAATATCCCGATGAAGACAAATCCAAAAACACAAAAACTATCAGAATCGGTCCAGCCGTTTTTGAGTTATAAGTGGTGTAACTAACACAACTTTGTTTTATGTATTACTAGCTACGCCCCTCGATTTCACCCGCGTAAATTTGGATCCTGTGAAAAATCATCCCATGGCATCCCATAGGAACATTTTCTCGGGTTAAAACTATCCTGTGTGTCAATCCAAGTTACTCTCTATGCGTGTGCCAATTTTCATGAAAAAAGTTTCAGCAGTTTTTGCGTGAAGGGGTAAAAAACAAACGAATAAACCAACAATCAAACATACAAACTTTCGCATTTATAATATTAATAGGACAGGATAAATATTATTTTAGAAATTTAAGAAATAATACATTTAAGATCTTTATAACAGAAATAATAAAATCCATGTACAACCATATCCACGACCTAGGCGGGATTTGAACCCCCGACCCCTGGCGCAACATGCTCCGCTTACCCAAGCTGCGTTATCTCTTCGCCAGCCACTCACCATCTTCGATCATATGTCAATTTCTTACAATTTAAATAGGTGAATAATAACTTAATATATAAACCAGACTGTTTCAAATTATACATATATTCTAATGTACATAATATCACTCGCGTTATCAAAACGAATTAACTACACTTCATATGTTAAAATTCATATATAATCCATTGAGACGTTTAGGCTGTTAGGAACAAAATATACATACATCTATACATATAATAACATAGTATAACCCGTGTGTCTGTACATTGAATATATTTACGAAAAACTAATAGGGGGCGATGTTAACATTGTATTAGAACTCTTCAATGTATTTTAATTTTTTAGTAGCCTGTTTGTCCGGGCTAATCTCCGAAACTACTCGGCGGATTTGAATGAAACTTTTTTTGTTGTATAGATACTAAGCTGGTCGACATCTATAACATTTTTTACTGCGGGAAAATCGTTCATTCCTATGGGAAATTCAGTAATTATACTTACTGTACAGATTTGAAAATTTGAAAGAAAGTTTCTGTGCTGTTAGGATCTTATGAATGTGGCATGTCTATTTATACCGCGTATACCACTCATTCCCAACAATTTCCCATTTGAGTTCAAGCGCACGCAATTCCATGTGGCTACTTGACGACCTGGCTGGCGCAAAGGTACAGGGCTCGGATAAGTGGAGCATGTTGCGCCAGGGGTTGCGAGTCCGAATCCCGCCTTGGTCATGGATATTTATCTATGTATTGTATGTATTCCTATAATAAAAATCTTAAATATGTAAAATTTCTTAAATTTACAAAATATATTAAATATGTTCTTTTGTCTAGTACCCGTAACACAAGTCCTTACGGTACTTAGCACGGTGCTAGGCTAACGTGGTGTGTAAAGTCCACTGATATTTATTTCCTTGCTTTGCAGTGACGATAAATAAGTAGCAGGGACAAACGATGAAAGCTGCTGCAGTGAACTTAAGTCCACTCACAAGTTAAGTCCTTTCCAGTCCAGTTCTTAAGAACAGGTTGTTTTTCCCACGTCCACCTTTATGTTGCCTTTATCACTTTGACGACAATAGAACTACGCTTAGCGAACGAAGTTGCGAGCACCAGCTAGTACATAAATACGTACGAACGGCGCCCATAAACATCTAACAATTTTTAAGACTTGTCTTGTCACCCTCCTTTCTCCCTCTTTTATAATGAGTCACCAGAAACACAACCCTCTCTCCAATCAATACTTTGTATGATGGTTGGTCGTGAAGATATCGCTTTAAAGCGACAAGGTCGCTGAATTGTACAACTTTTGGTTGTGTGCATAAAGATTATTTATTATTATTTATAATCCACTTGAAAAGCGTACAGCACAACGGTTGCAATGTGCCTGAATCTTACCAATTAAAAAACGTGTCAAAACTAGAAGATTGCATAAATTTCTGTCGAAAAAAGAATCTCTGCTTAATAATTCACAATTAACACAAATACTCCATGAACCAGCGAGCATGAAGCTAATTGACCTAATTAAAATTAGGCGCACAAATGTTTTCATTTTGTCGGCTGTTTGATTCAATATCGCCGTTTGAAACTGTGTGGGACAGGGCTAGAATTAGTACTTACTGTAGCACTGGCACTAGGTCATATAACTATACTTATATATTTATTTATTTTAAATACTCATTACATAATTGATAATACAAGTGATATCGCGAAGATCGAAACTCGATCTAAGTGAAACTTTTTTGTAAAAACTAAATATCGTATGACATGTTATGTCATCGTAACTAAGGTAAACAATGTACATGTATAATTTTCAACCTTTTCTTAACACTTGTAAGAGACACAGAAACTTCATCAATAATTACCTTTGTCTTATATATCAATGTGTCAAATGCATGGTAGTGTGTGTAAAATTATTTATTAAATTAAAGTACTTTATAAACATTATTATTAATATATTAGCGTCCTGCACTTCTCTTACACGTAAACTATAAGTGTGCCAAATTTCATACTCCTCCGTCCGCGCAATGGGATCTTCAAGAAAAGAGCTTATTCTTTCCTCAAAGGTCGGCAACGCATCTGTTAGACCTCTGGTGTTACGGATGTCTGTGGGCGTTGGCGTTCACTTTACATCAGGTGACCTAACTGCTCGTTTGCCTCCTATGCTATTAAAAAAAAAAATCTTAAAAATATTCCCGAAGTTTTTGCTTCACGTATTAATGTATGGATTACTAGCCGATCGGTAAGCACTTCGTTGGGCATAAAAAATAAGAAATGAGAAAATTTTAAATAAACTTAGGAATTGAATTTCTGAAAATTTTTTCTTAGTGCTTACTTACCTCATGAAAGGAACCGCTGCGCGCTGTGACATATTTCTAATTTATAGGTACAGTTGTTTCGGCTCAACGTTCACATATAGTCAGTCTGACTGTACATAATATAGCCTATAGATCAGGGTTTCTTAAACTTTTTGCAGTCACGGACCGCTTTCCAGAAATAAAAGCTTCGCGGACAAATAATATTTTATGAAAAGAAAACAAACCTTATTCATGTAATTTGTATTATATTAGAAATCAGTACAAGAATGTTAAGGTTTAACAGAGTTACCGTGTACCCCTAGCACATACGCCGACCCCACTTAAAGAAACCCTGCTATAGATAAAGATGATATATTTTTGTTCATTTGTATTGAATAATCTCTAATACTTCTGGACCAATTTTAACCATTCTTTCACTAAAAAAAATGTGTTTTCAGGAAATAACATATGCTATATTCTAATAAGGTTAATAATTAATTTATATTAAAGATATACCCCATGAAGTACGTCATGTAGTTAATTACACAATAGGTTCTTAATATTAATTTTTACTTTATTTGAAGTGTTCGCTACTATTTTATTAATTTCATTTAAATAAAAAACGAACAAATATATTTGCGTTGTCTATTTTCATTATTCTTTCTCCGTTCTCGTTACAGAAGTCTATTTTTACAATCCAATTGTTTATTGTATTGCCGTCGAAATAATGTTTTTTTCTTTGTTTTGTCGTTGGAAATGAAATGTGTATTCACATCCGACAGGGCGTTGGTTGTTTTGTGTTTTGTGGAAGTTATAACACCTACGATAAATGTGTGGGTTACTACCCTTTGTTTAGTACGCTCTCGGTGAATTGGGTAGTAGAAATTACAGCTTTTTAAGTGGTTTGATTAGTAATAATTTATGTCCTAGATACAATATGTTTTTTTATGGCATGGGGGAGGAGG
>LUGF01010693.1:59363-72395 GCA_001625245.1 Calycopis cecrops
CGCCGGGTTGCAACTTGCACGCCGCCCGCCACTCGCAAATCCGGGAGATTTTTCCTGCGTTCCTGGAGCCGGGAGATTTTGAAATCTAAGTCCTTTCTTCCGGGAGAGTTGGCAACCCGGGTAACACCACTGGTTTCCCTAAGTAGTAGTAGGGTAGCTGTCATAAAGCGATCTTAACACAGCGGTCTAGAACGCGGGTCAGCTGCCTAGGGATGGGCAATTGACACCGTAACGTCAACTTAACGCTTGATTTACAGCGTTCTAGAGACAATTCACAGATGTTTCACCGAGACCAGAGGTTAACCTAGTCGATACGGACAGCCGGAGGGGGTACTGGTCGTAAAGGCTGCGCCTGTCTCCCAGAACCCCTCCAATACGGCGTCGCCGGAAGTGCCCTGGGTTTTTTAGTGGGTATTCCGGGAGCTTCTCTCCCGGCGAGTCCCACATTCCCCACATCGCCCCCCTGCATTTTCCTCAGGGTTAACAAAAAAAAAGTCGATACGGACGTGCGGCGTGTATCCGATGGCCTTTGGAGATAGGAGGGCAACACATATGTAACCGCCATGCGGATGTCTATGGCCGTCTTGAAAGATTGCTCCGACTGCTCGTTTGTCCTCCATACTTAAAAAATGACGAAAACTCGCGGATAGCAAGCTGTACGGGAAGTGCGGTCGATCCGCGGTGCTACAGTCGCGTGCATCGTGCGTGCGTCAGCCGGGAGGAGCCCGGGGCGCGAGCCAAGCGCGCCGGAGCCCTATTGGCTGGCGTGGAGTGGGATGACGCCTCTAGGTGACGACGATTCTTGGCATACTTGCAGGAGAATTTCGCCAGCGTGATAGGTTTGTTTTGTAATGTGGGAGCGAGCGAGCAGTCTGCTTATGACTACTGCTGCCCGTGGTCATGATTGAGCACATTTGTCCTCCTTTTCAGTGTGCCACCGGCTACTCGCAGACCGCACAAAAATCGACTATGGTGTACGAATTTCCTGTGGCCCACCTCATGTGTGCATAAACTTTATGCAAGTGCTAAAGGGCGTCGTTAACTCGGACTGCTTTTCCATCTCCAATACTTAAATAAGCTATAGCTCTGTGGCAAGGCCCCAGGGTATGTAGCTGTTACAGTAAGATGGGAGAAGGAGGAGAGAGGACGCACCTGTATGGCCTCTGTGCGGATGGGTATGGGCGTCGGCAGCCGTGACAATGGCTCCGACTGCTTGTTTGCCCTCACACCATATAACAACAATATATAGGGTTGTGATGTAGGGCGCGGGAGACGTATTAGATTGAGACGACAGGTTCGTGTGAAGGATCTTTATTGTCTGATCAATGTATCTGTTACAGCATGTATATATAATGGAGATGCATACTACAGGGTGGTTGCAATTCGAATAAGGTAAAAGTTGATATTCTGAACCTGCTGTATTACCCGGTGTCCTCTAGACCCAGATAAAATAGCATACCTAACTGTTTTGTATCGTGATCAGGATGCCCGCTCCCATCTGCGGGAAACAGGGGGGTCTGTCCCCCTATCGATCACAAATACCGAGGTCGTCTCCAAGGACGCGCCTGTCACACTTCCCTGCGACTAGTTGACAAACTTATATATGCGGGTGCTTGCATACATTTAGTATGAAACGAACTACATGCATAAGTTGGTAATGGTTTTTCCAGTGATATAAATTTTATTTACCAATTTTCAGATTTATTCCGATATGTATACTGCAAGGTCTTACTTCTTGCTAAATTTCAGAATTCTAGCTCAACGGGAAGTACCCTATAAATTTTCGAAAAAGTGCGTTTTCATACAAATTTTGTGCATAAATGGCTATAACTTTTTATTGCGTTAACTTAGAAGTGTGATTTTTTTCAAGGCATTAAGACGTAACTGACCTCCGTATTTGACAAAAATTTCAGCTTAATCCCTTCACGCGTTTTAGAGAAAAAGGTCTTGACAGACGTACAGACAAACGGACAACAAAGCGATAAGGGTTCCGTTTTTTCTCTTTGAGATACGGAACCCTAAAAAAGTGTAGGTACAAAACCTAGTGCCAGTGCAAGTGACTAATTCTAGCCCTGTCCCACACAGTTTCAAACGGCGATACTGAACCAACAGCCGACAAAATGAAAACATTTGTGCACCTAATTTTAATTAGGTCAATTAGCTTCATGCTCGCTGGTTCATGGAGTATTTGTGTTAATTATGAATTATTTAACAGAGATTCTTCTTAAACACGAATTTGTGGAATCTTTCGGTTTTGACACGTTTTTTTAAGTGGCAAGAGTGACAAATTGCAGTCGATTTGGGTCAACACGCTGTGCTGTCACTTTTCATATGGATATTAAATAATAACTAGCGATCCGCGAAGATCTTTTTTGTAATTAAAACCGAAATATCATATGACGTGTTATGGCATTGTAACTAAGGTAAACAATTTATGTAGAATTTTCAACACTTGCAAAAGACAGAACTTCGTCGATAATTACGTGTATCTTATATATCAATGTGTCAAATGCATGGTAGTGTGTGTAAAGTTTTATTTATTCAATTAAAGTACTTTACAATCATTATTATAAAAAAAATATACTTCTCTTACACGTAAACTATAACCCCCTTATTAATAAACATAGAATAACTCTATCCAAGGAATAACCTTGTAATAAACTGACATCTGTCAAATTCCATACTAAAAAACACATAAAATGTATGGAATTTGACAGATGTCAGTTTATTACTAGGTTATTACTTGAATAGAGTTATTCTATGTTTATTAATAAGGGGGTAAGTGTGCCAAATTTCAGACTCCTCCGTCCTCGAAATTGTCGTAAATATGTTCCTACAGTTTTTGCCTCACGTATTATTATAATTTATTTAAAATTTTCCAATTTAGAGACCATGTCGTTTTTAAGCGAAATCTTCCTAACCATCATATTATACGAAGTATTGATTGGAGATAAAGTCCAGTGACTTATTAGCGCAGAGGTGATGAGAGTGTCATGTCAGCAACACATCCACATTATAAGTCTTCTAGGCGTCTTTAGTCATGTTAAACGCTCTTACCGCGTACCGCAGGTATGTCGTAAAAGTTTTATCACAAACCGCTAACCCGATTTGTTCCGATAGTGTTATCAGAACGCTCAGTCGTCCGCCGAGTCGCCGGTGGCACGCCTGTGTCAGACCGACTTTGGAGATGATGGGTTGTGTGTTTGTGATGATGAACCCGACTTACGTGGAAGTGTAGACGGTGGCCCATGGAGGTGGGAGGAGAAATGGAGGCAGCGCATGTGTATAGCCCCTATGCGGATGTCTATGGGCGTCGGTGGTAGTGAAAATCGGTCCGACTGCTCGTTTGCTCCCCTATACCATAATGAAGATGAGTTTGGGTTTGGGGCCGAAAAATTGCTACTCACTTTCCCGCAGATGGTAGAGATGCATCCCGATAGTGTTATCATGGGCGAAGGCTCAACCCTCCGCCTAGTCCTAGAAGGCATGAGTGTGTAACCGACTTTATGGATGTGAGGTTGTGAGTTTGTGATGGATCGAACCTGGGCATATGGGGAAGCGAAGGAAAGGCCAGGATTTGACGGAGACTGGTTTTTGGGCTCACCCATTCTCCGCTGATGGGAGTGACCGCATCCCGATATGTTTTGTAATAGCTGATTTATATATTATGATGAGAGACGGGGCCGCGTCCCTCATCCCCCCAGCTGACGTCGGGGGCAGCTCGCGCGCGATTGTTTTTTGTTTAGTGTATAATTGATGTGTGACCATGTGACTAAAGTTAAGTTGTTATCGCGGACAAACGCTTGGTTATTGTAATCTTTTGATTAGGCACTTCAGACGCCCATAAACATCCAATTTACGAGAAATAACTCCGAACGATTAATTACAAATACATACTCGAACGAAGTTTTAGTAACTCATGAGTGAATGTAATAAACATAGGTTTCTTTTTATTGCGAGGTGGAAAACAAGTAGTCGGTGGCATTATGCAGTCTCGTTTCGTGCGAGCTTCCGGTGGCCCATGGAGGAGGAATCATCTGTATATCAAAGCATCTGTATATGCGGATGTTTATGTATTCGGAGCTGGTTCTTTGCTCTACGTCTCTCGATACACTCGACCGAAAACCGCACGAAACGCGACAACGCAGCGTACGTTTTTTTTAATGCTATAGGCGGGCAAACGAGCAGTCGGAGCCACTTTCATGACTACCGACGCCCACACACATCCGCAAAGATTGTTGATGTTATACAGATATGTTGCACTCCTTCCTCCTCCACCCTCCATTGGCCACAGGTTACTTACGCACCGCACGAAACGCGACAGCACAGCAGTCACTTCACGTGTGCGTAAGCGAGAGTTACCTCCCCGGACGTGCCGGCCCGATTCGGCTGCATGCTTATATGCAGCGTGGTACTTCTTTTTCTTGGTCGTGCTCTTCATTGCCGAAGGTCGTGCCTTCCTTCACGACGTTGTTAATTATTTCCCTCCATCCCGCTCTATCTCCGGCCAGTCACAGTGAGACCTGTTATTTCTCTGATTTGGTCAGACCAGCGAGTTGGTGAACGTCCCCTTGGTCGTTTCCCCTCTATCTTGCCGATTACAACCAGTTTATCAAGATTTTCTGGCTCTGTTCGGGTGATATTGCCAAAATAACTTAGGCATCTTCGGTAGCAGCGTGGCACTTACCTACTAAAATGATATCTACTACTACGTGAGCGATATTACGACAATCTCCTATCAATTTTGTAAGAGGTAGTGCCACGCTGCATGCTTGCATGCAGCCGAATTGGGCCGGCACAACCGGGGAGGTACCTCTCGCTTACACGAGACCGGCGTGAAGTGACAGCTGTGCTGTCGCGTTTCGTGCGGTGTGTAAGTGGCCGGTGGTCCACGGAGGTGGGAGGAGAAAGGGGGGCAGCGCATCTGTAGTCTATGCAGATGTCTATGGGCGTCGGTAGTCATGAAAATGGCTACAGCTGCTCGTTTGCCCTCCTATACCATAAAAAAAAAAAATCAATCGCGACAGAATCCCAGCCGAAGTCGGGCGATATCGTAAACAAATCGAAAGGGCCGCCCAGAAATAGACTCCGTCTGTTTTGGATTAAAACTTTGTTTACACACAGTCACGATAGAATGACGGACAAGCATATGTGAATTTATATGTAGGTATACTAATTTTATTGTGTAGCTTTTTTTTGTAATTCTCTATAAATGTATATAAAACTAGCTGCGCCCCGCGGATTCGCCCGCGTAAATTTCGATCCCGTGGAAAATGGAAAATCATACCAGGGCATCCCATAGGAACGTGTTCGGGATAAAAACTTTTTACGTGATGGAGTAACAAACAAACATACAAACAAACTTTCGCATTTATAATATTAACAGGATTAGCAGAATTTTCGTGTCACAATGTTAGTTACCACACTCCTCCAAACGGCTCGACCGATTCTCATGAAATTTTATGTGCCTGTCGGGTAGCTCTGAGAATCAGCCAACATCTATTTTTCATATCGATATTTCCACGGGATTGAAATTTACGCGGGTGAAACCGCGGAGCGTGGCTAGTAATTTGTGTAAACTTGATACCATGTACTTTTTATTGGGATAGCCTTTACATAGCATAGGGGAAAAAACAAGCAATAGGAACTATTTGGTGACTAGCAACGTCAATTCATACATGTGCTGCCCTCCTTTACCCTTTCCTGCATCAATGGGCCACCGGCTACTCACAAAATGAACTCACACAAGAATGAAACAAAAAATAAACACGCAATGCATAACTCTCTACATCATCGCTTCTAAAGCGATGAGCGGAGTATAATTAAAATGTCGTCCTAGCCGATTTCAGCTACGGCGGCCGTCTGTGTAGACGAGCCATCTGCGCAGGACATATTATAGTGCACAAGTGTGCGCGCAGACACAAGTGCACTCTCTGTCCCCTCACTCTCATATTCCGACGGGACGGCAGTCCGACACGACCGGAGAGAAATCAGGCGCAGGACCGACGGCTTAACGTGCTCTCCGAGGCACGGGAGTGTATCACTGCCAACTTCCTGACTCCGGACTGTTATTAGAAATTGAAAAATCCCAATGACAATTTTTGGTCCGACCCGGGATTCGATCCCGGGACCTCACGTCTGTGGTTGGACACGCTTACCACTAGACCACGAGGCAGTCAGAGTCCGAGAGTATAAGCCCTATTCGGCTGCAATGCAGCATTATTATTATTATTATATTACGTGTTCCATTGTTGGGCAGCGTGACACATTTTTTTCAAAATTACCAAATTATTTCATACAGACATGTCGACCATTATGAATTTTCACACTTAATAAATCTCGCCCCTCTGTGCGGTGCGAACGGGCGGCGTCCTGATCGTGATGAAATACGGGAGCTGGTGGAATGTAATTACGTGTAATGAAAAACGTAGACCGTCCGAGGGAGAGAATAAATTATCTCAGTCGCCGCGATTCGAAAATAATGAATGATGTTACGTGTGCGCGTGTTTGTACGGAGTTTACTCTTCAACCCATCGTCCTGACGTCACACAATCATACGTCACCAATCGGCCGACAACGGCAGGAGGGGGTGCCCTGCATGCATGTAGACGAACACGACCGGGGATACGTCTTGCTTACACGATGCCGGCAGTGACTGTGCTGTTGCTTATTGTGCGGTGTGTAAGTAGCCGGTGGCCCGTGGACTGGGAAGCGGAAGACAGTAGACAGAGCAGCCTGATATTAATAAGTAAATGATTATGAAGTGAAAGTTTCAATTTAGTATCATAAGTTGTAGTAAATAGTGTTGTGCCGGATCGTTTAAATGTATATCTGCGGATACGGATGTTTCGTGTCAAGATACGAATACGGATACGGATATGGATCTTTATATTCTAAATATTTTTTTCTTTAAATTTTTTTATGGTATAGGGGNNNTAAAGCTATGTTCCGACGATGACTGATGACGCCCATAGACATCCGCTTAGAGGCTATTTACAGATGCACTGCCCTCCTTTCTCCTCCCACCTACCTACCTACCCTAACTACCTATCTACCACCTACCTAAAGATGGTGGCTTTAGTAGTAAATGTTTTTTAATTCTACGTAACCATTTCATCTTATCAATTGCAAAATTAATAAGGCAAAAGATCCGTGAGAAAAGTAACGGATCTTTTTTCTCCCTCCAATATCCACGGATGCGGATGCGGATATCCGGAACATCACTAGTAGTACCTAAACGATCTTATTTCTCACCTCCATTGTGTCTAGGAGTTGGCACAGTTTTGTACACCGTGGGAGAGTTCAAGTGGAAGAAACGATTTTTAACAGCCACATTTAACAAAAATCCTACTAATATTATAAATGCGAAAGTTTGTATGTTTGTTTCATACTTCTCGCAGAAACTGCTGAACTGATTTTCATGAAATTTGGCACACACATAGAGGATAACTTGTATTACATTATCCCGAAAAAATTTTCCTATGGGATGATTTTTTATTTTCCACGGGATCGAAATTTACTCGGATGAAACCGCGGGGCGCAGCTAGTTAAATAAATGAGGGTTGTTGAAAAAGGTTTAAATGATCACAGGGCCACCTGTATGCCTAGCGTCTGTATTCGGAATCCTGTACACGAGGGCGCACTAAATTAGTCGCTTTGATCAGCTGTTCGGATCAAAGCACTCATTTGACTTGGAAGTAACATGATGAGATACATGGGTTGAGTTCAAGAGTAAGATCTGAGAGATTCGAATATGTTGATGAATACTATAACTATGTGAGGGCAAATATACAGTCCTTTGTTGCCAACCCTACGATAGTAGAATAATATCTCCTTTTTAACCTCGCAAACCACACTAAAAACTTATAGAAATTAGAAGTAAGTTCGCCAACGTGAGATTACCTTCCAAATAATGTTAAATATGCTATTATAGACTTTCATCGGGATGCATTTCTCCCATCTCCTCCTTTCCTAGACAGACCCCAATTACTGACCTCAAACCTAGTCTCTTCGGCCGACCTCATAGCAATCCGAAGTAGCCGGTGGCCCATGGAGGTGGGAGGAGAAAGGAGGGCAGCGCATCTGTATAGCCTCTATGCGGATGTTTGTGGGCGTCGGTAGTCATGAAAATGGCTCCGGCTGCTCGTTTGCCCTCCTATATCATTAAAAAAAATTGAATTTTTATTTTTTTTGGTATAGGGGAGCAAACGAGCAGTCGGAGCCATTTTCATAACTACCGCCGCCCATAGACATCCGCAGGGGTTATACAGATGCGTTGTCCTCCTTCTTCCTCCCTCCATGGGCCACCGGCTACTTACACACCGCACAAAACGCGACAGCACAGCTGTCACTTTACGCCGGTCTCGTGACCCCGAGAGGTACCTCTCCGTGCAGGCCCAATTCGGCTACATACATGCATGCAGCGTGGCACTATGTCATCGCTTCTACTAATATAAAGTTATTTAATCCGTAAAACGGCGTATGCGTAAATACGCCGACACGTACGTCATAAAAGTTTAATTGGTTGATAACGTAACGCGTGAGCGTGGAGTAATGACCGCCGGGACGGGGGTAGATGGGAAATTAAATGTTTCATACTTGAGGCGTGCGATCCCTTAGAATATGCCACATTCGACGACCAGGCTGGCGCAGTACAGGGCTCGGATAAGTGGAGCGTGTTGCGCCAGGGGTCGCGGGTTCGAATCCCGTTCCGCGGGTTTGGTAAGAGGTAGTGCCACACTGCATGCAGTCGAATTGGGCCGGCACGACCGGGGAGGTACCTCTCGCTTATACGAGACTGGCGTAAAGTGACAGCTGTGTGCTGTCGCGTTTCGTGCGGTGTGTAAGTAGCCGGTGGCCCATGGAGGTGGGAGGAGAAAGGAGGGCAGCGTATCTGTATAGCCTCTATGCGGATGTTTGTGGGCGTCGGTAGTCATGAAAATGGCTCCGAGTTCTCGTTTGCCCCCCATACATATATATTTTGACGACCAGGCTGGCGCAGTGGTACAGGGCTCGGATAAGCGGAGCATGTTGCGCCAGGGGTCGCGGGTTCGAATCCCGCCTAGGTCATGGATGTTTATCTATGTATTATATGTATTTCTATAATAAAAATTTAAAATATATAAAATGTCTTAAATTTATTAAACATATTAAATATATTTCGTTGACTAGTACCAACCCGTAGCCCCACAGATATTTATATTCATTTATATTCTCTTGTGGTACACTGTTTGGAAGACTAAATGTATACGTGGCCTTAAATATAGTAATTTATATATTCTTAGCCTTCACGCCGCTTTTATTTGTTACAAATAAAGTTTTTATTCATTTAACAGTTAATGTACACAGGTAATATATATTACTAGCTGTGCCCCGCGGTTTCACCCTCGTAACTTTCGATCCCGTGGGAATATCGGGATGAAAAATAGATGTTGGCCGATTCTCAGACCTACTCAATATGCTCACAAAATTTCATGAGAATCGGTCAAGCCGTTTCGGAGGAGTATAGCAACGAAAACTGTGACACGAGAATTTTATATATTAGATAAACTTAACATTATTAAAAATTGTACAAAGGCACGGCTTATTCCATAGTGGAATTTCTTCCATTAGTCCTACTACAGGAAAATATGCATACCTACTGAAGTACAATATTAGTGGGCACAATTAATTTCTTTATTATAAACTACGACAAATTAATATCTAAGCAATCTCTATTTATTTAATAATCTCAAAACCTATGAAATGACGTCAATGTCACTTAGTTAAACCCAATCTGTGGAGCATCTATCCAGGGATGCCGCTGTGCCCAAGAACTTGCACATTGGAGGATCTTCTCGCCGCCAATGATGCTGTTACAGCTGTGGTACAGCACTGGGCGCATTAAATTTGATCGGCTGAACACTGATAAGAGAAGAAGAAGATCAGAGTTCCTTTATTCCGGCCAGTCACCGTTATGTACAGTGTCACGTTGCTGATAGATCCAGGACATCCCACCTCGGCGGCCGAAGGCTCTAGCAGTGCTTTATACTCGTTATTAGCACACCTAGTGTTGTGTCCGACAGACCCTTCCTGCTCACATGGACAAAAAGCCGATTTTTTTTTATTCATTTTCAATAAAATATAAAATATTTTTTTAATATGGGGCCGACACAACCGGGGAGGTAGCTCTCGCTTACACGACATCGGCGTAAAGTGACAGCTGTGCTTTCGTACGGTATGTAAGTAGCCGGTGGCCCAAGGAAGGAGGAGGAGTAAGGAGGGCAAAGCATCTGTATTCCGTAAAACCTCTATGCAGATGTCTATGGGTTTCAGTAGTCATGAAAATTGCTGCGATTGCTCGTTTGCCGTCTTATACTATAAAAAACAAATTCCGCACAATTACAATTGAAATTCTTCACAATGATTAAAAATCATTCGGCTTACGCTATTAAAACACGTTTCGTAATTTTTGCCGACCGAATATCTTTCGAATAATTTTTGTTAAGTGCCACTTTAGCAATAAACACAAATCAATATCTTCCTCTCCAGATATCCGAAGATGAAATACGATGGGGTTTCCACTTTGATGTTGCGTCTCTTTACGGGATTTTTTATTTCCTCTCGAGTATTTTTTTATAAATATGTACAATCGGCGAAAGTGGATCAAATACGTATTTTGTTGTTATCTCTTATGGAGGGAGTCCCCTAAGTTATGGGGTCATGAAATGTCATGAGAATGGCTCCGCCGTCCCCAATAGTGTAAAAATAAAACACATTTTGTAATTTATATTCCAATTTTGCCAACCTTTAATATTATTTTTGTAAAGTGTCACTTTAGCAATACACACAAATCAATATCTTCCTCTCAAGATATCCGAAGATGAAACGATGGGGCTTCGGAGATCACTTTGATGTTGCGATTAACGGGATTTTGGATTTCCTCTCGAAATATTTTTTTTTTGATAAATACGTACAGTCGGCGAAAGTGGATCAAATACAGATATTATCATTATATCTTATGGAGGGTAATTGCGAGTGCTCCCCTTGAGTCACGGGATCACGAAGTGTCATGAAGATGGCTCTGCCTGCTCGTTCTCTCTGTTATAATAAAAAAATGTAACGTCGCCTATTTCGTTTTGAAAACCTATATAAGTTATTAGTCCTTTTTAAGCCTTCAACTATCTTCCTCTAAACGTCCAGCGATTACAAGTCTGTATTTATTGCCCACTTTGAGAAAGAATATCCTAAAGTTTATTTACCTAATTTTCGTAGTTATGAAGTTATGTTTTTTCATATATTAAGACAGCACGATTGCTGCTATACGTTGCTCTTTCTCCTCCCCTCCTTTGGGCTACGGAAACTCACTAACTGGAAGCAGCACGTATCGTTCTCCATTGCAGTTGCATTTGAGGTTTTATTTTTTGTTATGCCATGGTTGCTTTGAAGCTTCAGCAACTTATGTCGAACACGCGTCGGTTTTATTAAATCTATCTATATATATAAAACTCAAAAGTGACTGAGCGATCTATCAACAGCCCAAACCACTGGACGGATCGGGCTGAAATTTGGCATGAAGGTAGTTGTTATGACGTAGGCATTCGTTAAGAAAGGAAAATTTATTAGAAATTAAACGCGGGTGAATCCGCGGGACACAGCCAGTAATACGTTTATAAGTTATATTATAAGTAAGAGGTAGTGTCACGCTGTATGCTTGCATGCAGCCGAATTGGGCCGGCACGACCGGGGAGGTACCTCTCGCTTACACGAGACCGGCGTGAAGTGACAGCTGGGCTGTCGCGTTTCGTGCGGTGTGTAAGTAGCCGGTGGCCCATGGTGGTGGGAGGAGAAAAGGGGGCAGCGCATCGGTATATTCTTTATGCACATGTCTATGGGCGTAAGTAGTCATCAAAATGGCTACAACTGCTCGTTTGCCCCCCTATACCATAAAAAAAAAATAATTAAATAAACCGCTGTAAAATCTTACTAGTTTTAGTGTTAAGTAACATTCGCGTAAACTAAGACACAAATATATTTCAGTAGTGTATCTAATAACTGTGTATGATAATATCGCTGCGTGTGGTGTGGGTGTGGCACTCCGGAATGTTCTCTTAGCTACCGGCAGGTGATCAGGGCTCCCGTGGCGACGGAATGTCAACTGGGAGCCCTGTAGTAAATAAAGGACCCTTACATGTAAAGGACATAACTAAACCGAGTCCCTACTCAAAATAGGTGATGTGAGATAAAAATTGAGAGTTTTTAAACGAAGAGGTCGCACTTTAATCTCATACTTTTTGTAAAGTGATTAAAGAATAGTAAAAAGATACAGCGGAAAAAATGACTCGTGTTTTGTGTATGAGTTTTCTGATGGCCCGTGGGAAGAAAGAGGCCAACTCGTTTATATAACCTTTATGTGGACATTTATGGGCGTCATAAGTAAACTCCAACTGGCCCTTTTTCCCTCTATGAAAAGTATGCTGTGCGGTCAAAAAATGGCAAATAATATTTCCATGCAGTGTGAACGCGCCCTCAGAAGGGTTGCAAGGTCGTTTTAAAACAGGAAATGTGTTTAGGGTCGTTTATATTGTCATTTATCAACCCCTGATGGTTGACGAGAAAAACGTGTCTCCTGACGGTAGAACTTGTTTTTTTGTTTGTTTTTATAGAATACTAGCTTACGCCCGCGGCTTCGCCCGCGTAGATTTCGTACTTCAAAAATGATTCAAAATTTTAACTTATTATGTTATTCTGATATGAAAGCTATATTACTGTAAAGTTTCATGAAAATCCGTTCAGTAGTCTTTGTGTGAAAGAGTAACAAACATCCTTACAAACTTTCGCCTTTATAATATTAGTAGCATACTAGCTGCGCGCCCAAGTTTCACCCGCGTAAATTTCGATCCCGTGGAAAATCATCCCATAGGAACATACTTTCGGTATAAAAACTATCCTGTGTTAATCCAAGTTACTCTCTATGTGTGTGCCAAATTTCATGAAAATCGATTAGCAGTTTTTGCGTGAAGGAGTAACAAACATACAAACTTTCGCATTTAT
>LUGF01010693.1:92545-103473 GCA_001625245.1 Calycopis cecrops
GCAACCTAATGCCCTTTGTGAAGGGTTGTGTTCACATCCTTGTTTATATTAGTGTTATAAATGATTTGTGTTCTTTAAACCACCAGTAAAAGGTAGTGCCATGCTGTATTGCTGCGGTCTCGATCATTTTTAGCTCTCATGATACTTCCGTAATGTGTCAGCTGTGCTGTCGCGTATCGTGCGGCTTGCGAGCCGGTGGACCACTGGAAGGGAGGAGGGAATGAGGGCAAAGCATCATTGTAACAATCATGTGGATTTCAGTAGCAGTCTTCGAAAGAAAAAAAAAATAAATGTATATTTTTTCTAAATGTCTGTCTATTCCTTACACTTCCATCTACGTCAAGTCTAGGGACGTAAATATCAGTTAACGACAAACTCGCATCTGTGGTGTTCGGCCGACAACATCTGTGTGAGATAACAACTTCAATATATCATTCGGCGTTTTTTACACTATGCGAGTAGTAAGCGCGCCACGCGACAACAAACTAGCTAAGACTATCTTAAACCAGCTCAAACTGACTAAAACCAACTTAAACTAGCTTAAAATTTATCAAATCAGCTCAATTTAGCGCAAATCGACTTTAGCTCAAACCAGCTCAATCCAGCTAAAGCCAGCTGAAACTAGCTCAAACCAACGCAAACCAGTTCAAACTGGCTGAAACCAGCTTAAACTATCTCAAAACAGCTCTAATCAGCTCCAACCACCTGTTTCATCCGAGTAAAGCCTATGCCACATTTCCATCGTCAAGTCTAGGGGTATAAATATCAGTTAACGACTATCATATAATCTGAGGCGTTCGGCTGACAGCATCTGCGCGAGAAAGAACATCAATATATCACTCGGTGGTTTTTGAGCGCCAGTGTTTAGCGCGCCACGCGACTGTCTTGTTATCTATCAAACTAGTTCAAACCAGCTCAAACTAGCCCAAACTAGCTTAAACCAGCTCAAACTTGCTAAAACTAGTCAAAACCAGCTCAAACTAGCCCAAACTAGCTTAAACCAGCTCAAATTTGCTGAAACTAGTCAAAACCAGCTCAAACTAGCCCAAACTAGCTTAAACCAGCTCAAACTTGCTGAAACTAGTCAAAACCAGCTCAAATTAGCCCAAACTAGCTCAAACCAGCTCAAACTTGCTGAAACTAGTCAAAACCAGCTCTAACCAGCTCAAACTAGCTCAAACTATCTGTTACTCCCGCGTAAAGTCTACGACAGACTTCCACACGCTGTCAAGTCTATCATAAATATTAGTTAACGACAATCTCGCGTCTGAGGCGTCCGGCGATAGCATCTGCGCGAGATAAGAACATCAATAAATCACTCGGCGTTTTTTGAGCGCCAGTGTTTAGCGCGCCACGCGACTGTTATCTATCAAACTAGTTCAAACCAGCTCAAACTAGCCCAAACTAGCTTAAACCAGCTCAAACTTGCTGAAACTAGTTCAAACCAGCTCAAACTAGCTCAAACTATCTTTTACACCCGCGTAAAGTCTACGACAGACTTCCACACGCTGTCAAGTCTATCATAAATATCAGTTAACGACAATCTCGCGTCTGAGGCGTCCGGCGATAGCATCTGCGCGAGATAAGAACATCAATAAATCACTCGGCGTTTTTTGTCTACGCGAGTAGCTAGCGCGGCACGTGACCGTCGGGTTATCCGTCAAACTATTATGAAACTTAACTTTTTTTATTCTAATCCTACTAATATTATAAATGTGAAAGTTTGTATGTTTATTTATTTGTTTGTTTATTACTCCTTCACGCAAAAACTGCTGAACCGATTTTCATGAAAGTTGACACACACATAGAGGATTGGATTAACACATGAGATAATTTTTATCTCGAAAAAATGTTCCTATGGGATGCCTTGGGATGATTTTCCATTTTCTACGGGATCGAAATTTACGCGGGTGAAACTGCGGGGCGCAAATAGTCATCTATAAAACGTGAGTTTTGAAGTTATACTTCTTTAGGCGCGTTATGAAAAAATTTTGACTGAAATTTTAAGATTTGTGACACAAAAATTACAGTATGAAGTTGCAGCGGTTGCAGTTAGGGTTGCCACTCGTACTTTATAATAAAGTATTGTACGCTTTTTCAAGCAAATGTACTCTATACTTTATGAGAACAATAAGGTATGCGAAAATACTTTTTTTGCATAATCAAATTTTTATGGGATTCTATAAGATGCCTTCGAAAACTAATATGTTCTACTTATTAAAATAAATAATATAGGCTGTAGTACCTAATGACCAATGTTATAATTATATTTTGTAATTTCGAGATGTTTGTTCTAATCTGTATTTTTTGGGCCTTGGTGAAGCCCACTCGAAGCGTCCCCAACTGGGATCTCTCTTGGCTTCACAGTGGTTGTCCAAGCCACGGTTATTAAGACCCCTCACCACGACAAGGTGGAGATCCGTCGAGGGGGTGCGTGCCTAGCTTTGCGTGAAGGAGTAACAAACAAACAAACATACAAACTTTCGCATTTATAATATTAGTAGAACAAAAAATATAACTTCTAGCGCGCCTACATAAGTAAACGCACCCTTTTTTTTGTAACCACTATAAAAGGTGTGGTGGACTCACTTTTTTTTTTCTTCGCGGGGAATTGCGTTTACGCACTGCCATGGAACCGAACCGAACCGAAACCGAAAGCATGGT
Source organism: Calycopis cecrops (assembly GCA_001625245.1). Classification (NCBI taxonomy): domain Eukaryota; kingdom Metazoa; phylum Arthropoda; class Insecta; order Lepidoptera; family Lycaenidae; genus Calycopis; species Calycopis cecrops. Next base: position 95,210 of record LUGF01010693.1, read on the forward strand.
GGGATCCGATGGGTGTGGGGCTCGCGGCGGAGCCGAATACCGACTAAAACCCCGCGGGTGCCATCAAAATCAAAATCAAAATAAAAATATTTTTATTCAAAATAGAATTTAAAAAATTGCTTTTTGAACGTCAAAAAATTTTTTTCATCTACCACCATCGGCCGCCTTATTGGAGTGCCCCGGATCTGTCAGCGACAGGGCACCCCGACGACTGTTCAGTCCTTCCACCGAACCGAACTCCTTCAAGAGAGGCTTCCTTTCATTTTCTGGGCCGGGCTAGGGGCCAGGTTCCCAGCCTCGCCCCTGGTCCCTATTAGGGAGGCGGCATAAGTTGCGCATAGCGCCTTTGTCGCACTCCCGTTCGCCTTCGGCGAGGTAGGCTGTTTTCTGCCCTCTCCTCTGGTGGACTCACTAGGAATCCTTGTGTCGTATTCTTTTAACGGATTCTATGGCGTTTGACAAGATCCACATTGCAGCTCTGATTTCAAAGCATGAGGTGTTAAGAATATTCTACACAATTCGAGTGTCACTGGATTTCGAACAATACGCGCAGTGAAAACACATAAACCGAAAAACTGACGTCACTCGCCTTATCATGACTAATCAAATTATATACCATACGTTAAAATCCGTCAAGCCGTTTATGATGTGGCAGGGAAAATAGAAATTTATTTACATAAATTGTAGCCGCGCTCTGCGGTTTAACCTGTCTGAGTTTCGATCCCGAGGAAATATCGAGATGATAGACGACCAGGTTGGCGCTGTGGTACAGGGCTCGGATAAGTGGAGCATGTTGCGCCAGGGTTCGCGCGTTCGAATACCGCCTAGGCCATGGATGTTTATCTATGGATTGTATGTATTTATATAATAAAAATCTTAAATAAGTATAAATTTTTTTAAACTTATAAAACATATTAAATACATTACGTTTTCTAGTACCCGTGACGCAAGTCCAGGACTTAGCACCGGGCTAGGCAAACTTGGTGTGTAAAGCCCACATATATTTATTTATTTTATTTTTATTTTATGTTGGCCAATTCGCATACCTACTCGATACGCACACAAAATTTTATGAGAATCGGTTTAGCCGTATCGAAGAAGTACCTATGTTATCTAACATTGTGACACGAGAATTTTATAAGAGAGATGTAGCTAAAAATTTTAACCTTCCTGATTCAAAACAACCAAAACACTGAATACAGTGTGATAAGTTGTTATTAAATTTATTTATAACTCATTCGCCCCCTCTCGATCCTTGTGAATAATGGGACATCTCGTGACATAGATCCCATAACACAAGGTATGGAGAAAGTTTTTAAAACATCGAAGTATCCACATCCCTTAGAAGGATCAATCTTTTACTAACTTTTTTTGTATCGACTGAGATAAATTTTACATATGAATAGGGATAGGAGTACAAGCAATGCTCCATGTTTTCACTGGCGCAAATATCAAATTCAAATTCTTTATTTGTAAAAATTCGGTACATATAGTTAAACATAGTAATATTTTGTCATATGAAATATTCAGTTTTTTTAACCAATTTAATGTTTTTCCAAATTGGATATTGTTTTTATCTGTGCCAAATTTTATCCACGCCCGTTCAGATTCACGAGAAGGATTAAAAAAACTTACTTATCAGCCAATATCTGCCCACTGCATAATACCTAAGGCCTTTTCTCTTTTATCTGTCTGATCCCGGACATCCATTAGTTATCAATTTTTATCATGATGGCTACGGTGACGTCTGTCCACCAGGCGGCTGGTCTGCCCGCAGAGCGATGGCCTAGTCTAGGCCTCTATTCTATTAGATTAGAATAGAATACAAGATCTTTATTTCGGTATTTAAGATTTTATATCGACTGTGACAATAAAATAATGTTGATGAAAAAGATAAAGGCTAGAAAGATGTTTCTACTCTATTTTACTCTCAATACATTTTGGATAATGTATTGTATGTAAGAAAGAACATTAGTGAATTCAGAACCAAAAATGATAATCATAACATAAATGCGAGAAACAGGCATAAATTAGACATACCATTTCACAGACTTAGTAAAGTAAAGAATTCCTTTCGGGGGCAATGCATACGCCTCTACAATAGGATCCCATAAAGCGTCCAAAAACTTTCGATTAATAAATTTAAAAAAGTTGTTAAAGAGCGTTTGTGTGGTAAGGCATACTATAAGGTAACAGATTTTATGACAGATACCACATCTTGGGATTAGTACCCTCCTCCCAGGCTGTTTCTGTACCATAATTTTTGTAAATTTAGAAATTGTATTGTATTATATCATTAATATACAAATGTATTTGTATTCTTATATTTTTTTTTTTTAATCTTTCATATCACAACATGAGGCCCGCTGAGTTTGTTTCGCCGGTTCTTTTCAGGACAGGGCTAAGGTTGAACCGGTGGTAGATTTTATTGTTGACGTTCAAAAAGTAATTCCTGTAATTCTATTTTGAATAAAAACTTTTTGACTTTTGATTAGGCGTAGATTTGATGCATATTGTTAAAGGTAGTGCGCACTACCATGTAGCCGAATTGGGCCAGCGCGACCTCTCGCAGTGAAAGTTGTGCTGCCGCGCTTCTTGCGGCTTTTGAGTACCCCGTGGCCCATTGGGCAGTGAAGGATGCTATGCAGATGTTTTGGGTCGTGCCGGCCCCATTACACTGCAACGCAGTTTGGCACTACCTCTTACTAACTTACTAGACATGAAAATCGAATCTACCCTCTAACTTCAAAACTTCTTTGTAAAAATACTAAATGTAATTTGTGGTTGGCCAAACGAACTCAAGGGCATCACGTTGTCTGTATCGTAAATTTTCTCCCCAAGGACCTTATTAGGGTCGTATATTGTCTGTGATACCTATAAGGAATCTGCCCTTGTTACGATGTTTTATGTTTACACGAATATCATTAAAAAATAAAACTATTTAACGGATTTTATCGGTTATTTAGTTATTTGACAACGTTTCAGAAACTTTACAGATGACACATTTCCTGTTGTCACAAGTTATTTAAAAGTACCCGAAGATATGTTGTTCCGATTAACGGAAAAATTGGTTATTGTCTTCTTTTTTTTTTTTTAATGGTTTGGGGGGCGCAAACGAGCAGTCGGAGCCATTTTCATGACTACCGACGCCCATAGACGTCCATATAGAAACTAAACAGATGCGCTACCCTCCTTTCTCCTTCCACTTCTATAGGCCACCGGCTACTTACACACCGCACGAAACGCGACAACACAGCTGTCACTTCACGCCGGTCTTGTGTAAGCGAGAGGTACCTCGTGTGCCGGCCCAATTCGGCTGCATGCAAGCATGCAGTGTAGCACTACGGTCTGTTGTCTTGCTGTCTGTGGTGTTCTTTTGTTTGCTGTTAAGCTCCTGACACGTCGGGGCTTGTTAATTAAATATTCCAGGAAATCTGTTAAAGTGGCTTTATTATAATAATGACCTTGTTATTAATGTTTTGAAACAATTTTTACTTTGATCACATCAATAGTAGGATATTCATACTTTTTCTTAATTTGTGCTCTTAGAATGTTTTTGTTATTCCTAAAGGTTCTTTCTCCTTAGCTCATTTCGGTCGCCCTGCAGGAATGTTATATTAAAGTATATAAACAGCAAATTCTCTTATATTTCTAAATTGGTCATTAATAAGCCGAATATGCGCGTGTATGCCTATTAATAGGTCGGAATGGAATTCGTAAGTTGATTTGGTGGCATTGATATATTATAGCGTGAGGGGGCAACGGGCAAAGGTGCAGTTGGAGCCTTTACACGAATAACGACGCCCATAGTCGTCCATCCACAAACCACACTCCCTTTTTTTTTTTTTTACGATATAGGAGGGCAAACGAGCAGCCGGAGCCATTTTCATGACTACGGACGCCCACAAACATCCGCATAGAGGCTATACAGATGCGCTGCCCTCCTTTCTCCTCCCACCTCCATGGGCCACCGGCTACTTACACACCGCACGAAACGCGACAGCACACAGCTGTCACTTTACGCCAGTGTCGTGTAAGCGAGAGGTACCTCCCCGGTCGTGCCGGCCCAATTCGACTGCATGCAAGCATGCAGTGTGGCACTACCTCTTACCTTCCCCTATAGAAATAAGCTCTCACTTACGCAACGCAACAACATCGACTAACGGCAGTTTCATTTTTATATAGTACTAGCTGCGCCCCGCGGTTTCACCCGCGTAAATTTCGATCCAGTGTAAATTAGAAAATCATTCCGTGGCATCCCATAGGAACATTTTTTCGGGATAAAAACTATCGTGTGTTAATCCAAGTTACCCTCTGTGTGCTAAATTTCATGAAAATCGGTTTAGCAGTTTTTGCGTGAAGGAGTTACAAACAAACATACAAACTTTCGCATTTATAATATCAGAAAAATACGAGCAGTCGGAGCCATGTTCGTGACTACCGACGCCCATAGACATCCGCATATATACGTTATACGCGGAGGTCTATGGTAGATGCGTTGCGTCCTTCCTCTTCTATGGGCCACCGGATACTGTTGACATGCCGGTAACGTGTACCCACGGTGTTATCTATCTATCAATGGATTTGATTGTAACTGGTGATAGGAAATTTAGAAATATGTTGTAATGTTCATCACTGTATCCGGATAGTTAGAACTTATATTCATTTTTCGCTTCATATATCTCATTCATCTTTTGTCTCACCTACCAGCAATACAAGAAACAGAGATAGATGCAGTAAAAATGAATCTACCCTCATTGTATTTTTGTTGCGCAAACCAGGCTGATTATATTTTCTAAATTGGCCGTTAGTTAATTAGTTCCCCGTTCGTGCCGGCCATTCCGGATCGGATCCGGATCGGACCGGATCCAGATCGGACCGGATTCGGATTCGGATGCAATGCCACAGCAAATTGACCATTAAGAATCGTGCGGCTATTAATAGACCGGAATGGTATTCGTAAACTAATGTGGAGTATTGAGCTGCGGCCGGCATTGTTGATCCGAGGTAGGGCTGTCGACGTGTCGAAAATGTGTTTCGTTTTGAGTTTTGAGTTTTTGTGAAATAACTACGTAAAATATGATACGTGGTTATAAAATTGTAGCATTTTAGAAGGAAATAAACTAGGTTATGTTTATTTTATACGCTAGAATTAAAAAAAAGTGCGTGTACTTAAGTACCCGCGTGAGAAGTTATACTTAAATTCAATGAATTCAAATTTAACTTGTTTTTGATTTTATTTATTTACTTTTAAAATGTTGAATAAGCAATAATAAATATTTAACATTGTAACACCTGATATTATAATTGTAATTGTAACTGGTGTATAACTAAGTAATGGTATAGTACTATATTATTTATAAACTTTAGTACAGTGTTCTTTTCATAAAGAAACTATTATTATTAATTATTTCATTACTATCTAGTCACTTTTGATATATCTGCGTGCCTGCCGCCGTGTGGTTCGTGAGTAGCCGGTGGCCCGTTAAAGAGGAGGAAATGAGGGTAACTCTTCATCAATCACGCGTATGTCCATGGGCGCGGGTAGTCATGAAAATGGCTTCGACAGTTCTTTTGGCCCCTAATACTATAAATGCTGTTGGCAGCCCTAACCCGAGAATGCTTGATTGCGCTAGATATAAATAATGTTCGCATGTAATGTACCTACGTGGAGTGTTCCGAAGGAATGTTCACTCGGGGTCGAGAGGGATTTCTTGGCTGGATACTTCGGTTGCTATCCTGGATTAGTTGGAGATGGAGAGGTGGTGGTTGTAGCCAAATGTCTGCATAACTGATATATCTTCTCTATATAATATGTTGATGATCCGCTGCACTTGTATATATCTACGTAGAGCGAAATCCTACTAATATTATAAATGCGAAAGTTTGTAAGGATGTTTGTTACTCTTTCACACAAAAACTACTGAACGGATTTTCATGAAACTTTACAGTAATATAGCTTTCATATCAGAATAACATAATAAGTTAAAATATTGAATCATTTTTGAAGTCCGAAATCCACGCGGGCGAAGCCGCGGCCGAAGCCGCGGGCGGAAGCTAGTATAAATATAATTCAAGTTTGTCATCGAAAAAACGCGAATAAGGGGTCTAGTTTTTTGGAGATACGACAAAATCGCTTTCCTGCGTTTATATATATGAAATTCTCGTGTCACAATGTTAGTTACCAGACTCCTCCGGTACGGCTAGACCGATATTCATGAAATTTTGTGCGTCTATTTAGTAGGTCTGAGAATCGGCCAATATCTATTTTTCATTTTGATATTTGGGCTGGATCGAAACTTACGCGGTTAAAACCGCGGAGCGCGGCTAGTAAAGTAATTAATAAATGGAGTAACATTAAATGAATAATTTAAAAACTGGCGCTTGTTTAAAATTAAGTTTTGATACGGATAATAGTCCGACACCTTTATGACTGTCGGTAGTCATTAAAATTCACCCTCCTGTTCGTTAATAAGTAATTTCCGTTCGTTGGTTCGTTAATAAATAACTAGCGATCGCCCGTCGATCGAAATTCGATCTAAATGAAACTGTTTTGAAAGTAAAAAAGTGTGTGCTTCCACACAACTGAAGTAATACTTAATTATTGATTTTCATTACCGTAGTTACAATGACATGTCACATGATATTTGTTTTTTAAATACAAAAAAGTTTCACTTACGCCCAATTTGAATTTAATTAACATCTTATTGGCCTCGTCCGATGTGTGATATTTGTAACGCTCTAGCCAGCTTAGGGTCAATTCACACCAAAAGCGCGGCGAAGAGCAGCGAAGCGGAGCGCAGTTTATGTCATATGAATTTCAAATTTATTTTTTATATAATTACTATAATACTTATTATCGCATGAGGAACTCGAACGAGACGCGCGGATTCCCGCGACTTCCCGAGCAGTCGAATCCGCATGGAAGTCGCGAGAATTCGCTAATAATTACAACAGTAATGAAAATAAAGTTTAAAGTTATATGACACTGAAAGTGCGCTCCGCTTCGCTGCCCTTCGCCGAGCTTTTGGTGTGAATTGACCCTTACTCCTCATGCCAAGCGTGCGTGTAGAAGTTTTACTTCAACTAAATATCATACCACATTATACCATTGTAACTACGGCACTTAATTTGTATAACACTTGCAAAAGACGTAAGTACCCCATCAATAATTATTGTCAATGTGTCGTACGCGTGTTTGTTTGTTTGTATTGAATAAGCCTTCGAAACTAATAGAGTTTCGAAACCTATTCAATACAAATAAACAAACAATCAAAGCTTTCTTCTTTATATTATTGGTGTAGATGTTGATAATTTATAAGTTGTGTTTATAAGATTTATTGTTGTAATTTGTCGTGAGTATAATAATTTTATCAATATTCAAGTGTAATTCGTGTAAATGTAACACGAATCCGAATTGTGAGTCACACGAAATTTATGACGCGGTAATAAATTACTGAATACATTAATTTGACGGAACAGTTTTGAGTTTCCTAAATAGCCGATGATACTAAAACTAACTATGGGCTGAAGGGTATGTTTTTTATGGTATAGGAGGCGAACGAGGAGTCGAAGTCTCCTTCCCCCTCTATGAGCTACTGACTTTTTACACAGCACACGAAACGCTTTATGCCTATATCGTGTGTGGAAGCGAGAGGTACCTCCCCGGCCGTGCCGACCGAATTCAGCCATTACCTTTCAAAATGTATGAAGCGGTAATAAATTACTGAAGACATAAATTTGAGGAGACGGTTTAGAGCAGTGATTCTCAACCACTGTGCCGCGGCACTTTTGTGTGCCGCCAAATTTCAAGTGTGCCGCCAAATTTTGCAAATATACCTATATTAATATTAATAAATTATATCATTTAAAAAGAAAAATATTTAAAAACTTATTATTGTAGTATTACGTATATTTAAAATTTTTGTCATAAACTATTTATGCAGTGTGTTGTAGTAAGTAAATAATTTTTATCCTTTTCTTTGTGTGCCGCCAAATTTGATGAAATCGTTAAATATGTGCCGCAACAAAAAAAAGGTTGAGAATCACTGGTTTAGAGTTTCGTGCAGTAAGCAGTAACATTGGTGGAAACTGACGGCAGTGCTGCCGTGTTTCGTGCGTGCAGACGGCCCATGGAGGGGGAGGGGGAAGGAACATCTACACCACCTCTATAGGGATGTCTGTGGGATTCGGCAGTCATGATTCATGAACATGGCTCCGATTGCTCGTTTGTTTCACACTAATAAAAAACACTTTAATGGCGG
>LUGF01010742.1:0-18127 GCA_001625245.1 Calycopis cecrops
CGGCGCGGGCTCCGACAGCGAGCGCCACGACTGACGCAGCGACCACGACACCGCCCACCAACTGTCTACGAGGATAAATGAATTATATAATATAATATATTACTACACACACCGGCAAAATTAGGGGAACTCAAAAAATGAATCGATATTTTTCAATATTATCGCGTATCTTGAAAAATGGTTATTATTAATGTGTTGATATGCTCGTTAGAAATTGACTGGACTACAATCATTTTAATTTCAAGTGTAAGGACAGGTTTTATGGGTCTTTAAGCGTTTGCTGACATTTAGCGTTTTAATTGCTTCTGTTAACATTATTGTTGAATGCTGTGCATAGGGACTGTGGCACATTTCAGTGTTTGTTTTTGAATTGTGTACACTATCCTAAAACGATGTGAGTGATTTGCCAGAAACTTCGGTCGATCGAAGAGGGGCACACCTGGCGCTCAGTAAGTAGAGCTGCAGCTGTATCGACAGCAGTAGTCCATCGCATTGTAAAACGCTATAGACAGACGGGATCTTACGTGCGGAGACGAGGACTAGGCAGAAATCGGGCAACAAGTGCCGCCAATGACTGATTTATAACCTTACAAACCTTAAGAAATCGTCAACAGACCTCTGTTCAGACCCGTATTTGTTTGGCCGAGGTCCGTAATGTTAATGTCAGTGAGCAAACAGTGAGGGAACGTCTCAACGATGTGGGACGAAGGTATTTTATGCCCCAAAGCACCCAAACTCTAGGTAGCTCATCGTGTAGCAAGATAGATATTTGCTCGTGGGCATCGATATTGGACAAGCGGGTGGAGACGCGTTTTATTTACCAACGAGAGCTGATTTTGTGTAAATTTCGTGGATGGGAGGGAAAGGATCAGAAGGTATCGAAGAGAACGATGTAACCTAACCAGTTTTACAGAAACTGTGGCGTATGGTGGAGGATCAGTGCTGATATGGGGTGGCATATGTTTAGGAGCTCGCACAGAGTTAGTGCTTATTGGAAATGGATCCCTTACTGCACACCGATATGTTACAGATATCTTAGAACCGCATTTTATGTTTTTTCCCCTATTTATAGGCCAAATTTTCGCAATTTAAGCAAGAACGCGCATCTCCACACTGCTCGTATGGTGAGTAGCTACCTTGTTTGGGTCGGTATTACTCAAATGAACTGGCCAGCGCGATCACCGGACATGAACCCGATAGAACTCATCTGGGATGTTCTGGGAATACGAGTTCAACAGCGAAATCCAGCTCCCAGGACCGTTGAAGAGCTAAAACTGGCATTAGCGGAAGAGTGGGACAATTCCAATTTCCTCAAAAATTAATCGATGGCCTCATTCAGAGCATGGGAAAGCGTATACAAGCTCTTCTAAGAGGCCGCGGGGGCTATACTTTATTTGAAGTGGGATAATTATAAGTTTTGTGAAAAAAATACAGTTTGAAATCTCACAGTGAAAATGCTTACATGTCAAGTTTTCGTAATATAACGTTAATTTGCATAATCGTAGTCGGTGCTGCTTACTTTTGTTTTATTTTGGTTAATTTGAAGCAAAGTAATTATTGTTTAACTCAAAAATAATCATAAAATATAAATTATCAGAAAAAATCTTTCTTTTCTTTGTGTTCCCCTAATTTTGCCGGTGTGTGTATTTAAATGCAAAATCCTGCACAATAAATAAAGAAAAAAAAAATCAAGACTGTGCTAACGACTTAGTAATAGTGAAATATTAAGCTGAAATCGTCATAAATAAACATCGCAATTAATTAGGTGATGATTAGTTTATAATTATTAATGTTATTTTATAAGCGTATAAATAAATTGTAAATTATTTGTTTATTTTAAATTTCTCTGACTAGTGACGAAAATATTGTAAAGAAAAGGATCGTGGTACGCCAGATATAAATATGTAAATGGATCAAGCGTAAAGCCTTAAAAGTAAAAAAGCGTATACTGATGTTTTAAACAATGTCTATATTTTCCAATAGACATGGTTATAACACGTCGTAAAATAAATAAAATTGATGTTGAAGCACTGTCCACATACATGACTATACTATACATATAGCTGACCCAGCTACGCGTTACTTTGATTGTTTTCTTATTTTTAATAAACAGTCTTTTTTTAATTTTTGTTAATCAAACAAATTATATTAATAAAAAAAAGTCAAAAATTTTATTTTTGGCTTTTAGTGTATTAGGGGATAATATACGGGATATTATTGTGACACGAGATTTTCATATTATATCAAAATTTATTTAATTTTGCAAGAACTCACTTTTCATCTGATCACTGACAGTCAGGTCCACTATAGTGCTGACAAAGGTAAGTGTCAGTAAGGCGACGACGAGACCCAGAAAGAGAATATCATAGAGGGTGTGCTGTGCTACTTGTTTCTCGCGCGTGCAGTACACCAACTCTAGGAGCCTAGCTGACATGTTGTAATCTGCAGCGACGGTAGAGTTCACGCAGGAGGAGAACCTAAAATGAATTTGAAAATTACACTTGAAGCAAATAGAAATAAACCATAGATGTCATAGGGACTGCCGATAAAAGTGAAAACTTAATAGATGAAACTCTTTTATTGCTTGGGATAGTGAGATGGAATCTCGCAGCAATATTTAACTTTTCAAAATTCTACTTTCGATTTTCGTTTCGTTCTTCGCAGACAACCCTATACCACCGTGTTTGTAATTAAATAATCTTTATTTTCATATACGTTTCATTCATTAACCAGAACGGTGTAAGTTACTAGTATCGATTTACTTGTTCTTCATACCTGCCTACTCTAGAGTTATGACTAGAAAATATTACAGTCAATCGGTTGTTTTCATATTCTACAACTTTTATACTTTCGATTGGTAAGCAATTTGTCTTTTATCATACGAGTGAAATGTTTAATTTTGATTACTTCTTAGCATACTCTGGGCTGAATTTTTTTGCAATATGCTTGTTGCCATGTTTAGGGTGGGGTTTAATTGGATATAAAATACTGTTCATCAATTAATTAGTTCGCTGATGGTCGTTATATACCGGGATCCTCTGCTAGACGAATTTAAAGAGGAGTTTGCATCGTGCGCGTGCCAATATCCGCGGCGCAAGCGACCGAGACCATTTTTAATTGATTGAAACTAAGTTTAGTTTTCTTTTTCAGCCACTTCCTCATCCGTATTCTGTTCCCTACAAATATATTCTTATCCTCATCCGCATCCTCTTACTTTCTGCTTTGATGCTTGGTTTTGACATTCGCGGTCTACACAGACTCACTGACTAATTTAAATAAGTAGTGCCATGCTGCATTGCAGCCGAGTTCGGCGGGCGCGAGCGCGGAGGTTCCTCTCGCTTAAACGATACCGGTGTAGAGTCATAGTTGACCTGTCGTGTTTAACGTAACCGGTAGTCCGTGGAGGTGGGAAGAAGGAGGGCAACGCATCTTTGTGTCTTCGCTCTCTCTAGGCGTCGGTAGTGATAATAAGGAAATCATAGAGGATTACTTAGAGCGTAAAATGATTGGCATGATATTACTCCTTATATGTTTTCGTGCTGCTGCATTAAATATTCTTTCCAATAACTTCAAATTATTATTAGTTTTTTTAATGACGAATAATTATAAAAAGACCCTATCATCTTTTATTAAAGATGACGGTCAAGGTGGAGTTTCAGGGGTGCCTTTTATTTTAATACCGTGAATGTTATTAGTAGTAGTAATATTTCACACTAACCAATCACTATCGTCATTCGCATGTGTGCTATTCTGTTCTCCAGTGTGCGTGTGCAGCGGACAGCGCCGGCTGAGGCAGAGACCGCGGTGCACGATTGTGTGGTTCGAGTATATTACTCCTTCCGCTGAATATTGCTGAAATATTACACAACGTATCTTGTGAGAGATCGAATAGAATAGAAATTAGTTTATTTAATGCCCTCATACAGATATGCTAGAAAACATGAAATGCAAGAAAATCTAGAAAAAAAACAATTAATTAGTATCTTCTGCATTACTAAAAGTAACTGACAATATTTGTCTAGCTATGGATGCTCACAATTCTTGTATTGTTGGATTTTAGTAACGCATTTAATTCAGTGGTCTACAATGTCTTACTTGCCATTCTTAAATAAATTATTTGCATACATATATGAAATGATCATCACATTTAGCTCTAGCTTGGTTCGACTCCTCGAAATCAGAGTATCAACACTCCGGAACATAGCTCCAATTGGTGTAAATTACTAGGATACGTACCTCAAGTGTTATCACAATTCTTTTCACCGTATTTATCAACAAAATTACCAAATGTATGTTCTTAATTTCGCGTTATGCACACGATTTGCAATAGTATACGCACTCTATGTTGACAGGTATCGTGGGTGCTATTAACGCTTTGAACTGTGATATTCAAAAAGAATAAGGGATTGGGCCGGTTTGGGAAATTGGGACTGTCATGAAACATTTAAGCGACGGAACCACCTGATTGGTCTAATGTCGTGTGGTGCACTTGGCTATCATGCATCAATATTTTTTTGTCAGTTTTATTTTTATTTCTTTAAAAGAGAAGATTGTATTTATTTATAATTGTAGATTTTGTTATGTTTTCAATTTGTTAATTTTAGTTTTTACCACACGAAATGTTAATATGAATATGAATATGTGAATATGTTAAAATAATACGTACTGATTTGAAACAAATTATATTGTATATTTTCTTTATTGAACTTCTATGCATAGACTAAATAAAAAGTATAGACGGAGCGTTCTCAACAGTGAAATGAAGCCAGTTTTTTGACAACCGCAACACATGTGTGCGCTTAGTGGGAGTTGCCGTGTAGTAAAAACTTATTACCCCAAAATATATCAATACGGACATGATGAATGGATAAGTAAATACATACGTTAGCATTTTCTTTCAACCCATTCACTGCGTCGCGTCGTTCGAAATCTCGATTCCTTCTACGATGCGAGTAAGTGTAGAAAGAAGAAACAAGTTTGGATTGTTATTTAAATAATATATGGATACAAAAAAGCAAACATATTATTAAATAGCTGCGCTTCGCGATTTCACCCACGTAAATTTCATTCCCGTGGAAAATAGAAAATCATCCCATGGCATCCCACAGAAAAAAATTTTCGGGATAAAATCCTGTGTTAATGCAAATTACTCTCTACGTGTGTGCCAAATTTCATTAAAATCGGTTCAGTAGTTTTTGCGTAAAGGAGTAACAAACAAATAAACAAACAAACATACAAACTTTCGCATTAATAATATTTTTAAAGTGCCGTAACTTCGTTACGAAACGTTTTACGAGATTTTACCCAAGAAAGTTTTTTATTCATATGGATTTTGTTTTTGGATTGGCATAGGTTCGATAACTAGCCACGATGAGAGAGAAAAATAATGCATAATAATGAAAATTTTAGGAATTTTCAACAAAAATCTTCATTGCCCTACATTACTGAATCCATATTAATATTGTAAATGCGAAAGTGTGTATGTATGTATGTATGTTTGTTTGTTTGTCTTTTTTTTCACATTAAATCAGATCAACGGCTCGATGTGATATTTAGTATGGAGATATTTGAAGGACTATAGCCAGTGCCATAGGCTCCTTTTTATAGCGATAAACTTCCAGTGGAAAACACATTTCCATCAAATCGATCAAATAAGCGCTATAGACGGCATTATTACAGGCGCACGCAACAGTAATATGACGTACGTCCTTAGTTATCAAATGAAATTCCTACTATCAAATGTTTGACTGAAACGTCAGAGTTTTAAACACTTTCTAAATTGCTTATTTTGGAAATATTATTTTAGTATGGAGATAGTTGAAGGACTAAAGAGTGCCATCGTATCCTTTTTATCACGAATAAACACGCGAGCGAAGCCGCGGGTAACAACTAGTACAATATAATAGAAACATTGGAACCTCGTAACTATTTCGTACCACACGACAAAGACTTAGTAATGTAAAAATCATCACTTTCAAAATGTGTTGAATAAATTAGGCTGCGGATGGTAGGATTCCATGATGGCTCAATTCGGTTAACTCGAAACACTTCTATCCACTTCTCTCTAATATTTTTATTTCGGACAGAAAACCTTAAAGAGAGCTTTTATGAGGGAGGATTAAATAAAAAAAGCTTGTTTACTGTTACATTAATTGGATGAATATTAAAAGTAAAAATAGAAATAAGTAAATGGACGTGATTAGTGATTACATTACATTACGTTTCGTTACATTAATAACTAACCGCATAAACTAAACTAAACGGGACTATTTTGGCGCTGACTAGTGACAACATTTTCGTTTTGAAAGCTGTCAAACAATTGTTGAAATTGATTTAATAATATATGAATTTTTATGTTTACTTACATATGAAATGTAAGTCCTTCTTGCTTTTTATTCCTCGAGGAATGATTTTTGCAATCTTTCACTACACAATTCGGCATTTTCAGGTAATAAACAATTATTTATTTGGAAGTCATACGCCATTGACGAACTGTCACAAACTAATGATCTGGGTGTAGTTTGGTTGTCAAATGTGTATGTGAGACCGTGTATATACAGGAATGGGTGTAGTTTTGCTGGCTTCATTACATTGTTAACAGCGCTCCGTCTATACTTTTTATTTAGTCTATGCTTCTATGTATAACATCCTAACTCTATATAACAGAGGGAACTATTGCTAAACGAACCAATCAGGCGACATCCGACGGGTCACAATTTTACGGGTAATCGGAATCAAATCGACTTTGTCGTTACGCTTACATTTCACGGTTTGTAATTTTATAAACTTACTAAAAATAATGCGTTAAATGAATAGTTTGGTACAGTTCACAATTATTCGACAGTCTATAATCTCGCCAGTTATAACTCGCGAATTATTTTTTTTATTCATTACAAAATACACAGACCTTAAAACTAATTACAAAGTTGAATCTTAATTATTTATCAGACATCCAATTACGGATTAATTATACTGTACCTACAATATATTGTAAACTAACGGTGTTTACAATTCTACGGTGTCATATTATATAAAAATATGTATGGTGACATAGAACAAAACTTTTGTATCCCGTGTAATAAATAAATAACTGAAATAATAAACTTTACATCCAATGAATTAGAGTCCAATATTGCCGGTTGTATATTGTCACTACATGTTAGGTATGTTAATATAGAACCATTGTATGGATGCAGTGCTGGACGTTCTCAGCGCTTTCACCAATATTTGGTTCACATGTCTTGCCGTAATAAATTACGTTTGATCGATGGTGCCATTGTTACATTGAAGCCAGCGTTAGATATGTTGTATTTAGTGGGACTATACAAAGCACAGGTACGAGCGCACATGGAGTACTGCTCTCACCTTTGGGCTGGAGCCCCTCAATATCAACTCGCTCCATTTGACCGCATCCAACGTAGAGCAACTCGAATCGTTGATGATCAATATGTATCCGATCGGCTTGATTCTCTTACGGAGAGATGTAGGCTCGCTCTGCATTTTCTACCGTATTTACAACGGGGAGTGTTCCGAGGAGTTGTTCGGATTAATACCCGCAGCGAAGTTCCACTTTAGGACATCCCGGCAGAACTCCAAGTTCCATCGCCACCACCTAGATGTCCCAAAGTATACAACAGTGCGCAATTTCTTACCACGCACAACATCACTTTGGAACGAGCTGCCACAGTCGGTATTTCCGAACCTATACGACCTGGGGTCCTTCAAGAAAAGAGCTTACTTATACTTAAAAGGCCGGCAACGCGCCTGCAAAGCCTCGAGTTTTGCAGATGTCTATGGGCGGCGGTAGTTATCTACCAACTGCTCGTTTGCCCTTATCCTATAAAAAAAATGTGTGCGCTTTCGGCTCCCACTGGGGTGGCAGGAAGGGGAAAGGAAAGCCAAGTCTGCATAACATGAATGGTCTATGCGCTATTCTCTTCCCAGAGGCCAGATCTGGCCTCTCGACAGTCGATTCATATAAGGCCACATCTGGCCTCACTCTTCAATCGACGTTAATAATAAAAATGCGAAAGTTTGAATATTTGTTTGTTTCTCCTTCACGCAAAAACTGCTGAACCGATTTTAATGTCATTCGGCACACACATAGAGGGTAACTTGGATTAACGCAGGATAGTTTTTATCCTGTGGGATGCCATGAGTTAAATCTATTTAGAATAATAAAGAGCCTTGAACAGCTTAAGAATATGAATATAGTTGGTACACGAGTATGTTGTTGTTGTTTGTTGCCATATAATCGAAAAAAATACATTGTGTAATTAAATATTTTATTATTTTAATGATATTATAAGTCATCCCATAATATTTCCTAATAATTATGTATTTGTTGCATACACTAAAGGTATAATTTTTATTTTTTAAAATTTCTCTTGTGTTAAAATTATTAACTCGTAATTATCAGCAATATCAGCAAAACTCATAGATTTAGAATTGTTTTCACTAAGTGAAAGATGTACAAAGCGTGGGAGCGAGACATTCAAATTAAGTTCCAATTATCGGAAAAGAGACAGTAGATGAAGTACATATGAGACAATTATTTTACGCGAGTAAGATGCCATAGCCCATAGCGACCCGATTACATTTTAATGACAAAGTCATGTATGTGTTTTTGTAGTAATTCTGACATTTGTTAATATTTTTTTGTCTCGCCTCTGTTCTGACATTGTGTCTCTTGTACATTCTAAATCTATGGCAAAACTGTTGCAATACAAACTCGACTTGGCATGTTTAGGTTCGAAATCTTTCCACGACGTGCTAGTGCAGGTACGGCACCGTCATCGTGGAACTGATTTCATTGCCGTGCCGTTCCACGGCGCCGTACCCTGGAGATGTGGACAGGCCCTTAATTGTTGCCCTTCGAGTCAGTTAAGAACCCGATCAGCAGCTTATGATAGAGGTGGTTGTAGTACTTCTCGCCGGTGGTCCGGTGTGTACTACCTGCAGTTTGCGGTAGAGCTGGTTGTCTGGCGGCGCGAACAGCTCGAAGCTGCCGAGGCAGTAGACGCCGCGCGAGGCGAGGCAGCCGTAATACTCGTCCAGCTGGAACACCTGGGGCATGCTGTGGTACTCCTCGTCTGTGGGCAAGCCATATACACCGTGAAATTATAATGGTTCTCGAGCCGAAGCATATGAATTTGGAATAACTTATAGCACCAATAAAAACGGCTAAATCAATTGTTACGTCAACTATAAAAGAGTTTCAATTTTAATATTTAATTTTTATTCCTTCGAGTTGGTAATAGTAAGTAGTCTTTAAACTTGTATGAATGATTGTCCATAGCGCGGCGTGTATCAGCAGTTACGTAATAAGTTCTTCTACCTGCCGGCAGGCGGCGCACGATGAACGTAAATACTAGATGGTTTCTGTTTTTCTTTCGTAGGTACTTTATACTATTAAACATGATTATTCTTATCATAATAGATAATCAGATAGAGATAACAGAATTTTATGTATTTCAGACATATTTAAAAGTCGGATCTATCTACGAAATAATTAACTTACTTAGGGATTATGAAATAACTTCTCAGTTCACTTGTTCTCCGTTCAATACACGTTTTACTCGTAAGCTATTGTTTTTAAAATTTTCAATGTACACATCCCTATCACTTTTTAATTTATCAAATGTTTTCACTATCGCACTGCATAGTTTCATCACGATTCTCAAACCACAAGAAAAACTCCAGAGCCGTTAAGCCCGGGTTCCTGGGACAAACCTACATAAGCCATTACATAATACCGATAGCCGCCAGGCCATGGTCGAGGAGCCGTTGGGTTGCAGACAATATGGTGCTTGTCATAGGGACTTTCTATTCCATGTTGATGCATCTTGTAAATTGTAATTGGCAATAGCATACAACTGTACCATTGCTAAGTACTCCACGTTTGAGTATTCATAATGACGACTCAGTTCCGACGCGCAGCGAGACTGACAGAAACGCGGGCCGGTGCGGCGGGGGCAGAGTCCAATGCTATGATTGGCTAAGTCGCGCGTTTGCCGTTTGCTAATTATGATTGGTCGAGATTTACTTGTGTGTAATTTATGAATGAGTGGATAGTAAAATAATGTAGTACCTCCGATTTATTGCCCTTACTATGAGTTCTCACTTTTTCAAACGCTAGCGATATAACTATCGACTTTAATAAAAAAAAATAGCTATTTTGTGATATAATATATAATATAATAGTATAACTGTTATTGATATAGAACTCAAAATTTTCTTTTTGATGACGACTTTAATTTCACGCTGTAAGTTACACTGTGATTTTTAGTCGTTTTTAAAACGAAGTGTATGCAGGAAGGAATAACTAAAGTACATACCTACAGAACCTACAAACTTTTACATTATAATATTAATAGGATTAAAATATTATTAAAATATAATATACACATTAAAATTATACATTTAATAAAAATTATTAGCCTTATTTGCATTTTTATTTTAAATACCTCCCTATGTGAATTCAGAGTTATACCACTAAACCATCAAAATTATTTTTGACTAGCTTACCCGACAACATTTGAAAATATGTAGCCATGGTAACGTGTAATGTTATGTGGCCGAATTGTTAAACCTGTTAGTTACTTTACCCTTTTTGAAGTAAAACTTCTTTACGCGCGCTTTACTTGGGGAGTCCAGTAAATATCATACGAGTATGACATGTTATGTCATTGTAACTATGGTAATGAATTTGTGTATTAAATCAATAATTAAGTTTTACTTCAGTTGTGTGCTCTAAAGCACACACAATTTTTGTGAGGACGACGTCATGTTATATGACGCAAGGGAATACATTTACACAATAATAATGATGCCTAGGAGCCCGGCAGGCCTCTAGACCTATGTGAGACTCGACACTTGGGAGTGGAATACCGACTAAACCCCAGTGGGTGCCTTCATCCGCTATAATTAGAGGGATCAGCAGACAACAGACAATGGCTCCAGCGACAGGCTGGTATCGGTATAAAGGCCAAACTTTTCCTTCTTGGGGACTGTCCGACTGCCCCTGAACAGTCCCAACTACAACGTCGGAACCGCGCCAAGAGTGATAACTAAGGCAAAGTCGGAGCATATTGGGAGAATTGGCGAGAGATTAGTTCGCCTTCCCTCGGGAACACGTGCGTTCTGGTTGCTCGCCAAGGCTGTCTTAGGAAATTTCAGTTTGCCATCCCTTCCCTCCTTGCAGAGGTGTGATGACTCGTTGGCCCACGACGCAAAAGAAAAGGCCGATCTTCTAGGCTCTTTTTTAGCGTCCAACTCGACACTGGATGATCAAGATACCTCACCGCCTAATATCTCGCGGTGTAACCATGCTTTGCCGGATATCAAGTTTCGGCAAAGCGCAGTGCGAAAGCACTTCTCTCCCTTGACGTCCATAAATCGAGTGGGCCCGATGGAATTCCACCGATTGTGCAGAGAACTTGTGCTCCTGAGTTGACTCCTTAACGCGTCTTTTCCGATTGTCTTATTCTCTTGGCGTCGTTCCAAAAGCATGGAAGATAGCTTTGGTGCATCCAATACCCAAAAAAGGGAACCGCTCAGATCCGTCCAACTACCGACCTATAGCTATAACCCCCCTTCTGTCAAAGATTATGGAATCGATCATCAACTGCCAGCTCCTGCGTTACTTGGAGTATCACCAGCTGCTTAGTGACCGAATCGGACCCGCCATTTGTCCTAATCCACGCCGCCGTCTGCTGATTCAGAGGGACGAGTGGAGGACATTATAGCCAAGCTGCTCTTAGTCCGGCCTCTCTACCCCGAGCCTGTCCGGTACGGGTAACCTTGGCCGGCATAACTTTGGGGATCACAGACGCACGCTTGTCTCCCACTATGTCAAGATACCAGCATCTTCGGGAGGAACCTGTTATTTTACCATACAATAGTATATTTCAAGTCGAGGTACCGACTGCACAATTATAAATATCGATAAATACCTATATATATATACCGAAGATATATAATAGCTATATAACAAAAAAGTTTATTAGAATGCGTCCAGTAGGTTTTGCATGAAAGCCACACAACACACATACGGGCAAAAGTATTGTATAGTTTTATTATATGTATAACCTAAGCTCGGGACGGGGTATCGGAATTCGACATTTTACCGACCTTCGGCAAGCCTTTGGTTTACAGACGATTGAAAAATTTAAAATATTTATTTAAATGATAAACACAGATATTATTAACTAATAGAACTATCCACCTATTTATCCAAGGAATGAAAAATCGACCCTAAGAGGAATTAGTTCTCCCGCACATAGCGGTAACCGTCACTCACAAAAATTTTGAATCATTTTTGAGGTCCGAAATCCACGCGGGCGAAGCCGCAGGCGTAAGCTAGTAAATTATAATATTGTAATAAACTTATACTATAATTATACTATTATTAATATTTTACTTTATCTAAGCCAAAAGTGAATCGATCGACACATAGTTGTGAATGAATGTATATGAATGCATTATGACTGTATTACGAATATGTTATGAATGTATTTTGACTGTATTATGAATATGTTATGAATGTATTTTGTATGTGTTATGCTTGTGTCTTATGAATGTGCGTATACCAGGTACAGGTAGCCTACAGACATAATTGTTGGTTGTCAAATGTAAAATATTATGATTACGTTCACAAATCTAATTTGCGACAAAACTTAAGATTTATCAAAGTACTGTAGTGTCTGCAGGCTTCTCTTCGGGGCGTAGCGTGCTCTTGCAGCAATACTTCCTATATCTATTCTCCTTACTTATGACTCCCTAAATGATAACTGTGCCAATCTGGCTGAAAGGGAAGTATTGATTTAACTACTTGAATAATGAACTTGGAGAACGAATATTCGTTTATTCTCTTCTAATTATACATAGAAACATTCATATAGTATTTCCTATACCTCCAGGGTTCTGGCCCGGTGGTCTTCTAGTCGTAGAATAATACAATAAAATCTTTTATTGTCAAACTAGACATTATTAGAATGAACTCTTTATATAATTCATTTGAATAAATATATTTTCTTCATATTAAAAACTTATCTATTGCGAAGGTTTTATTCTTCCATTCAAATAGTTTCTATAATATAAACACTAATTTATATTCCTACGCTAACGTAGTGCTAGACACTACAATATCTCCCACCACGAAGAGATTTCAAATCGCATGAGTTGAAATTATATAAATCAATAATCTTAACTGGACCTACTTATAGAAGGAAAATTCGAAGACAATGTTTGCAAATCTCCCTTAAGATGAGATAACCTGACTTCGGTGTTTAATGTCCATAAAATCCATAAACTTTCTCTCAGAGATTCAAGGTGGACATATTTCACTAAAATCAGATTTTCCATGACAAAACCTTCATAAAAGCCATGGCGATTTGCCTATACAAACATCAAAATTTATTAATTCTACCTCTCTACACGAGCAAATTTCTATAAGTTATAGAAAGAAAAAAATAACCTACCTAAACCTATAGATTAAAGTTCCCCCGATACTGTAAATCATTTGCATCTCAACCATAACTTATAGTAAATACTGGAATTCATTTAAATTACATTGATTCTCATTGAGACTGCTGAAAGTTACAATCACTTAACCAATTTATTTCTAGTTGGACAACTGTCAAGGTTGCCCAGCTCTTCGAATCCATTAGTTAAACCAATATAACCTCAAGTCAATGTCAACCGTCAATCGTGGAACCCAAAAATTGTTCACAAATGAAAACAACAAATTCCAATCTCGACTACCGGGTCATCCTACCATTCATCCTGAAGTTAATATAGATTTAACCGTCAACTGACTTCCCCCATGACCGGACGAACTTGGAAAATCCAACTAGACTGACCGATTCAGAGTCCATCAGAATCTGAATTCAACCCCTAATTCCTACCATTCATCGCTGCCCTAGTTAAAAAAAAATTCTTAATTAGGTTTTCAGACCTCGTTCCGGCTCAGTCAGGCTTCTCACTGTCGTTCATCTCATCTATACTGGCGTATATCTTGAGACAGCTTTGTCATATGCAAGTCCGCGCATATCTATGCATGCCCTGCATGCGTTGTATGGTGTATATTCTCAGCATATGAAAAAGAAAAACATGTTAAACACACGTCTAAATTAATATGTCGCAGCATTTTCTCCCTTTTTGTCGTGGACCTCCAAACCTATATGGGATTGAACATAGTATACATTACAACTTCTAAATCTATATGGAATTAAACATATACATTATCTGGGCTAACTCTAACAACCCTGATACTCTAATTGGTTGCAGTTCGTTTCTACCGACCCTCTTCTTCCTCTCTTGGCATAGTATGCAATTTTTAACGTATCTCTCTATCAGGCGTTCCGCGTTTTCCATAAAATAACGCTACCGAAACTTCCCAATTGTTTTGGCCATGCCGCCATGACCTCCGGTCCATGCTTGGTCATGCAATTCCTCCATAACCTTAGTAAATAAATTCTTAGGCAAAACTAATAAAAATTTCGTACGACCTCTTTTAATGACTTTTCTATATAGAATACCTCCCTGTATACAAAAACCTTTATATGTCTCTTGTCCGCTATTTCTGACCGCTTGCAACCATCTATTGCAAAATGCGTCCCCTGCTCTACGCATAGCGGATTCCTGCTCAAGAAATCGGCTACTATATTCAATTTCCCTCAACAATGGACAATATCGAATTCCCACTCCTGTAGGCTTAATGACCATCGCGCTAATCTATTATTGGCGTCCCGCTTTTCGAACAACCAGCATAGAGCCTTATGATCTGTTACCACCTGGAATTTAATACCCCATAAGTAGTTCTTAAAATAATTTAACGCCCATACGACCCCTAGACATTCTCGCTCGGTAGTCGAATATCTAGTTTCTGCTTCTGATAATTTTCTTGAAGCAAACGCTATAGGTAACATGGTGTCCTCTCGGCCTTGAGATAAACATGCACCAAGAGCTATGTTGGACGCATCAACATAATATACTCTAGTGATTAATGTTGGGTCATTGGAAAAATGAGCCAAAGTTACTAATTTACACATTTGTTCCTTCAACGAGATGAACGCGCTTTCTTCTTTCTCTGCCCACATGAATTTCATATTCTTTTTCATTAAAGTGGTCAGAAGAGCTACTTTGAATGCAAAATTATCGATAAATTTTCTATAATACGAAAATAATTCTAATATTGAACGCAATTCTTTAGCTGTTTTTGGGGCTTTGATTTGCCCGATGCTATCTATCTTTTTGTAAGTTCCTTTTTATATTTGATGAATTTATTATTTTTTACACTTTATTTATTCGCGAGTACGACGTTGACAGTGACAAGCACTACCCCCAAAATGGGGCCGGTCACCTAGCTAGGTATAAAGATAATAGATGGACCCACAGAGTAGTGGAGTGGTCAGGCCCAGGTGGAACAAGATCCAGAGGGCGCCCACACGCCCGATGGGCAGACGAATTAAGAAATATAGCAGGACGTGACTGGTTAAGCATTGCCAAAGACAGAAACACGTGGCATTCCTTGGAGGTGGCTTTTACCCAATGGGGGTCCATACAAAAATAAAAATAATATTCTATATACAATAATAATCATCTGAATAATAACAATTTATTAATGTAGATATTTATTAACAATTATAATTCTATTTTTATATCAAATTTAATGCTCAACCAATCCAATTTCTAATAATGTAATTTTTTATAATAATGTAATTTGATATAAGTATCATAAATAATTATGTAATAAGCGTTATTGTGGTAATGTAATATTTTTTGTATGGAATGAAATAAAGCTTTATTTATTTATTTTATTTATTTATTTATCTATCTTTTTGGGATCTGGCAATATACCGTGCCCGGATATCTTGTGCCCCGGGACTGAAATTTCCTTATAACCGAAATGGCATTTATTTGGTTTCAGCGTAAGATTTGCCCCTTTTAGTCTTTTCAATACTTCCTCAAGGGCATGACAAAATTCACTGAAAGTATTGCCATATACCAAAATATTATCTATGAATACTACGGCATTCCTATATTTCAACTCCCCTAACGTTAAATCCATCGTTCGTTGAAAAGTTGACTGGCTAATCTTTAACCCAAATGGTAACGTTAAATTCATATAACCCTGTCGGTGTGACGAATGCGGTTTTATGTCGTTCTCCCTCTGGGATCAGACATTGCCAATAACCAGAATTTACATCGAGATCTGCAAAATATTCGGCCCCCGACATATAATTTAATAAGTCATCAATTCTCGGATTTGGGTAAGAACCGCTAATAACCTGTTTTTAAAAAGTTTGCGGTAGTCGATACAAAATCGCCATTGCGTTTCATCCTTCTTAACAAACACCACCGGGGAGGAAAAGGCGCTCTTGGATTCCCTAATTACCCCGTTCATTAACATCTCCTGAACCTGACTTTCTATAACTTCGCGTTGTTTTGCGGATACACGATACGGTAAGGATCTAACCGGAATGTCGTCTTTCAACTTAATATCAATCTTTACTAAATTACATCTACTAAATTGATGCTTTTCGAATGCAAACCTATCTTTATATTCATCCAACAAATCATTCAACCTTATCTTTCGTCACAGGTTAAATTATCATCTATCTGATGCGTATTTCCTATGGCTTTAGTATGATGTAAATAATCCGATCGCTCATCAACCTCCTCAGACAAATAATGTTTGTCTCTTAGCAACGACTCTTTATTATTTATGTTGTCAAATGATTTTATGATTCCAAGATTGACAGAGACTTTATGCTGACTTTGGTTGTCAAATTGAATTCTATTGACAAAATTATTATATTTTAAGGTCAAAATGCTATCCTCAAAGCTTATATTTGCATTATATTTATAAAATAAATTTTGACCTAATATGATTGGTACATTTAAGCCTTCGATTACATAAAACAACAATCTATATCCTACGCTATTCATATAGAAACATATCCCTGCTCGTCCGCATACATTTAAAAATTCACCATTGATTGCTTTTGCAGCGAAATCAGTGGGCTCTCCTACTGTAATATTTAACATTGAACACAATTCTTTTGAGACACATGAAATGGAAGCACCAGTATCTAGCAAAGTCTGATTTATTAACTAATTCTTTACCTCGTATATTCACATTAATAAAAGGGGTTATATCTACGTCACGTACCGTCGTTCGAACTCTTCGTAACGCAGATATTGGGACGCACTCAATTGATTGTACGCCGGGTTCGTCCCTCACTCCCGACGTCGATGCGCGTTTGGGTGGGCCTGGTAACCTTCTCTTTGGTTGTGGATCTGGTTTCCTGGAAGCCTACCTGATGGTCCGTTGGGCTGGTGATGTCTCGCCCCGGGCCTAAGGTAATATGAATGTGTTTGCGATACTGGGTATCGCGGATAGGTTGTCGGTCTTGTATCACCATGGCCTCCAGCGTTACATAAATTGAATGTCGGATGAATATTATTAAATGGGTTATTATTGCGTTCACACGTATTTTCGTCCAACGCTTGATTGTGTAATTGAATATTGGATGTCACTGGTTCTGCATAAATCCGTTCGTATTGTGCGATCGTATCTTTTAAATCTATTCTGGATCGGTATATATTATGTTCTAAGCGAGCTCGATGTGTTGGGTGTACACTTCGTAGAAATTGTGTGATGAATGATACGTCGTTGGTGATTCCCGCTTTTTGTGCAATATCGGATAGCGTATAAAAATAAGTCATCAGGTTCTCGCTTGTCTGCTTCATATTAAAAAAATTGTAATGAAATCTATATTTGCTTGGAATTCTTGTTTTAATTTTTCTACCGCTTCGGTATAAGAATTACATTGATTTTTAATTCCGCGAAAGAAAGCCGCTGCTGTATCTTTGAGGTATAAGGTAATGGCTATTAATTTCTTCTCCTCTGTCCAACCTTTTAGGACCGATAGCTGTTCAAAGGTCTCGACGAATTCGAAGACATTTTCTCCGAATTTTCCGGAAAATAGTTCCATTATAATTTAGTGTTTATAATAATTAAAATTGACTCAGCTGTTATTAGCCCTTTTTGGCTTGGTACAGTTGGTTCGACTGTGCGCTTTGTATGGGCGCTATTTCTCTTCTTTTTTTTTTTTTTTTT
>LUGF01010742.1:32161-46619 GCA_001625245.1 Calycopis cecrops
ATTAGTGGAGTATTTTAAAATCTGTCGTTATAGCATTATAGCTTTGTAAAATTTGAAAAAAAAGGGTATGAATACAAAACTAAAATGCGGTTAAGTGATTTTAACCGCAGTCTTGTTAAGGATTTTTAGTTAACGACTTTATAGCAAAGTATTACCAAACAATAGTTTAAATGAAATTTTAACTAGAAAAATGTTATGGGACTTAAGCCGCTTTGTAGAGTAGAGATATCACTTAGCGGCGATTTAGCTAGGCTATTTAGTATGAAATATTTTGACAAACTCACACTATGTACCTTTAATCACTTTTTAGCTTAGCAAAGATCCATAAAGACTTTTTAGCGTTGAAATGATAAGTTTTCTTTGTAGATAACGGCCATATTAGTTTTTGTATCTCAAAAACTGTAAATGATACGAAAATTCTGGAAAGACAGATCAATAGAGATTTTTTCCCTGATTAGGATGGCATTAAAAAGTCAAAATCGACAGAATGTTACTTAACGGCATTTTAGCTTGCGGACGGCAGAAATGTCGGTGCAAGTTTAAGTCAATGTGAGACTGTCCCTGCACAAGAATTTCAGAATATTCAAATTGTGCCTATTATCGAACAAAGTTTAAGTACGAAAATATTTTCAAATAAAATTGTTGCTTTGGAAGATCAAACATCACGGAGCATTCAGACGGAACCCAATACGCAAACTATTGAGAGTGAAGCAGCGCAAACTTCACTTCACCTTTCAGCGAGCATTCCAGGAAAGCGGAAATTGTCACATAAACTCGAATATTCCCGGCTGTCCCCACTGTCTTCGTCACCACTTAGGGCAAGCAAAAAAAAAATAAGACATGTGTTCAATTCTGCTCCTGGGTTTTTTGCGCAGTGGAAGACAATTATTATATATACACAGGGCTCAATTCAGAATGAACTTTGTCTGCGATTACGCAGAGCTAAATTAAATTTAAATAGGTGCAAGTACCTTATGTGTCTTATTGTACTGTATGGTTCGGCTTAAGATATATCACATTAAACTATAAAACCTATGGCCATAAATTTCAAGCGTGTGTGTGATATACTTAGCTTTCCGTGAAGCTGCAGTACGCCGAGGTGATTCTTCTTAGGCAAGCCTCGTCACAAGGGGATCTCAAGTCTATTATTCACAATCACAAGTCCAATATTAGTCCAACAATTAATTTACACTCCCGATATATTAACAGGGAAAACAAGTAAATTATTAGGTATCACAACTCAAATCTCTATTATGTACGCGCCCGAACTAATCGGCATTAAAACGGCGTAATTCAAAGGCGAGAGCGTAACAATCTCAAGACAAAGGCAAACAACAATACAACAATATGGCGACTCTCAAGTGTCCGCGAAGCAATTCGAAACATCGACGCGTCATCGGTGCCCGAGAGCGGCCGAACGATCTACTCGGCACACATCGGAATTACAGATTGATTACACTAATTGATACTAGATGGCATCACATGTGGTTCAAAACAACATGTGATTTAGATAATATATCCAAAGAACAGTTTTTAAAATTATGTGAAAAAAGTATGTCTAGAGGTATGTCTCAAATTATAAAATGGCAAATAGATGTGAAGACAGGTTATAGTGGAAACAGATATAGTCAGGCTTTCAAATTTTTCGCACTTAATCTATATTACACTGGTCCAGCAGCGTATAAGAAATACATTTTGTTTACCTTCAATGGTCACCTTACAAAAGTTAGTTAAGCTTGTAAGTACTAAGTTAGACGAGCGTTTTTTTTTTATTTATTTATTTATGCATTAAATTTGTGCATTAAAAACAAAGGTTGAAAATATGAGTGCAGAAGAAAAGATATGTAGTGTATGCGTAGACTGCATGTCTTTGAAGGCAAATTTATTTATAACGTCAGAAATGATAGATCATTGGAATTCATGAAATAAATGGAATCCTAAAAAAGTGCCAGCCAAAAACGTTATTGTTATAATGATTCGTGGTATTATATATAATTGGAAGCAACCAATAGCTCATTCATTTCTGGCACAATGCAAAAATTATTCGGAAGTAAATGAATGGATTGACGAAATTATAACTTGACATACGCGTTTTTATCTCAGATTTGGGCTCTGATTTTCTAAGTGCTTCAAAGTCGCGTTCTGTGAGTAAAGATTATCTTTGAAAAAAAAAAACGTTTTTTGAGAACTTAAAATTAGTAAGAAGCGATGGATGTTACTAGTATCAAGAACTTCATTCGTGGATTTAAAGTTTCGATAAATTCTTTATTACAACTTCATCAAGATTTAAAATTAGCAGAAATTTAATTTATATTTACAAGATGCCTAAATCAAGATTGCCTCGAAAACTTCTTTGGAAAAGTCAGACAGGCAGGTATTAACTGTCTAGAACCAACTTGACGACAAGTTAGTATTGCCTTGAATAAGATATTATTTATCACCAATTTTTAAAGAAACCCCATAATTAAAATTGTGATCAGGATTTCGATAGTTTACTCATGAAACCGGACGATTGCCAAATTTTTAAGACCCTTTCTCAAGCGCCGCAATCTGACGATGTCACTGTCTCTGAATTAACAGTAGGAACAAATGATTACCAATTTGATTTACCAGAAAAAATGGTTTACTTTATGTATCGGGCTATTTGTATTAAAAATGTCTCGAGAACCACAACTGTGACAAAATTAAATTGTATATTAATAGACATGAACAACCTATAAATATGCCTAAAGACTCTTTATTTCAGTCATTACAAAGATTTCAATGAAGGTAGTGTACGGTCGGGTTTTTTAATAATAGTAATAATAATAATAATAATAATAATAATTCTTTATTTCAGACATAGTCCATATAGTGGTTAGTAACATAAAGCCTTATACTTATTGTTAGTAACAAAAACACTAAAACTAAATAGGAGGCTCATTATTTTTGGCCAGCATGTAGCCTCATCCAGCGCCTCATCATGGACGAGTCCCACCGGTCTGCCCATACGCTCAGGAGGCCATTCGAGCTGACCCGCAGCCGCTGCAGCAAAGACGCACATCGCTTACGAATGATGGCGTGGAAACCGTCAACACGCTTTTCAGCAAACATGGTCGATGCGCTGCTGTAGCGCGGCAACCCGAATAGTATCCTGAACGCATTATTATACTGAACCGTAAGGGTACTGTATGCACGCTGCCGATACTTCACCCACAGGCTGCATGTATAAAATGTCTGACAGTATGCCTTAAGCAATGTGGCTTTCACCTGATCAGTGCATTTGGCAAACCTGCGGGCTAACATATTGCACCGTACAGACAGCGCCCTTCGCTCACGCTCACGAGATAACATTTTGTTGCCCACCTTGAAAACCATCACCTCACTTTTATCACAGTTGTATTTGAGTCCATGGGCCGCAGCATACTTGGCACAAATATCGAGCAGCTCCCGCATGGCCCTGATCGAGGGACTCAGCAACACCATGTCATCGGCGTTACTGATGTTATTCATATTAACTCCATCTATATGACAACCGATTTTGGAGCTGCTGAGTTCCCCGATCAGACGGTTCATGTACAGATTGAAGAGGCGAGGAGAAGTCAACCCTCCCTGTCTCACCCTGCACCTCAATCTATACATGTCCGAGTAAGAGCCGGCCCATCTCACTACATTATTTTGGTTATTGTACCAATACTTTAAAATGGATACAATATCGCGCGGCACATCAGTATCATGATCCAGTTTATTCCATAAAATGTTGTAAGATCTAAGAAACAGGCATAGACAGGTGTTTTTCTGCTGGTATAGTACTGCACAGTCTGTTTGAGACACAGGATAGCACTCTCGGTAGAAAGCCCTGGTCGAAAACCAAATTGAGAGTCATGCAGGTGTATGTGGCTATACAAGTGCTTATCAATCAGACTGTCCAGTACCTTAGCTGTTACAGTGGCCAACGATATCGGTCTGTAATTAGAAGGATCCGATCCGATCACCTGTTTTATTTTTTACAATAGGTACGACTATAGTGAGCATAAGTTCTTCTGGCAAGTATGAGTGACTGATACATAAATTGAACAACATAGCAAGTACTCTGGGTAGGTGTTCTCCAGCATATTTCAAGTGCTCAATGCTGAGACTATCGTGGCCGGGTGATTTACCACGCTCCATTTTCTGGATGACGGTGGCTATGTCTTTGGAGTTAAATTTAATTTCAGTATCCCCAGTCAAATACTCGTTACTACAGTTTACATTGTTATAAGAACCCCCGGATGGTTCTACTCTAAATTGACACTTAAACAGCTCCGCTATACAGCTTGGCTCATGCACACCCGCCACACTAACAGCCACACTCGGTTTGAAGTTCAGTTTATTAGTTTGTTTCCAAAAATCTCCAAATTGTTTATTAGCAACGTGTTGTGCAATAATGTCCAGCCTAATTTGTTTTTCATTATCTTGACAGAATTTCAGCTTAGTTTTAAAACACCGCCGGGTTTGACACATGTCATCATATATAGGTCCACTTGTGGGCTTCCCCATAAGTAGCCAATTTTGATACGACAACCGGGCAGCCCTGTGTGCGCTGCTAACATGTTTATTCCACCCAGGCTTATTGATAGCGAGTGCTACATAACAATGTTCAGCCGCACTCCTAAGTATATAAATGATATTATTATACAACTGACTTATTATTAATTTATGTTCGGTATTAGAACAGAACCTAAGCGCACAGCTAGCCAAGTCCAACGGAAAAACAATTTTACTAAGTTCAGAGTGACAAAATTCTGTATATTTATTGGTCTGTTCCCGATCCCTTTCGCCCCATATACATTTGTTCCGAGAGGGAATAGTAGCTGGTATTTTAGGGCTTATGTATTGAAAGTTACACTCGATGCACAACGGATAGTGGTCAGACCAGTAAATATCGTACAACACAGACACATTATGGACCGAGCGTCGCGACGCGCCAGTCGTCAGGCAGTGATCGAGCCAGCGACGGCAGCCGTGTGCTTCAATAATATACGTATATGTATTTATAGGTAGTAGTTCCATGTCGATACACGACCACAATTGTTCATTACAAAAATGTATAAGTTCGTCAGAGGAGTCGGGGATTTCAACGCCCACCCGGGTGAGTTATTCACCCGGGTGGGCGTTGAAATCCCCGACTACGTACACTGATTCCACATCACTATTTAAAGCACTAATTTCACTTAGACAATCGGTAAAATCGCTTAGATTGTCTACACACGCAGTGGGCATGTATACCGATATAATTAACATGGACTGACGCTCACTATTCACTATTTTAATCGCCGCGAGTCGGACACTAGCACAAGGTATGACAGTAACGTTCGGAAAGGCAGTTTTTCGCCATAATATCGCCACCCCTCCGTACGGTCTTCCACGCAGAACTCCTGTTGACGTGTCCACAGCGGAGGTGCCCGTGAATGCAAACGTGTTATCTATAGTACCTAGATAAGGCAAGTCGTGAGGCAGCAGCCAGGTCTCTTGCAATGCAATGATGTCGGCCTGCCTACACAATTTTCTTATGCAATCCAACGACCTCTTAACATTTTTGCAATTAAAGCTTATAATCTTAGTTAATTTTGTACTATCCATTTAAGTTTGAATTATTCTTTTCATCAATACCCCGTCGAAAACGGTTAACGAAGCGTCTAAATGTTATGCCGTTTGGCCACAGTTTCGCGTCCATAAATATTGGCAGTTTACTCCTAGGTACCAACATCCTATAGGCATCGTATTCACGTATATATTTACCTTGTATCTTTTCCAAATTCCAATGCTACTTCCACACATGTTTTGTCCAATATGTATTTCTTAATGTCCTCGGCTTCTGTACTTTTGTCTACATTGTTTATAAATAATGCCACTTTTGAATCAGCCGCTTTAAATTTTATGCCTGTTTCAGTTTGCGCCTCACCCTTAGCTGCTTCTAATCTATTTCTATACCTTCTTCTCTGTACCAACTTCCACTGCTCACTGGGCTGAATATCCCTCCATACTCCTACGTCACCGACCAGTTCAGCGTAAGTTTTGCGTTTCGGCGTATGAGCTGATAGTAATAATACCTCCTGACAACTTTGTCGCCTTTGTCGAATATCTCGAAAAAAAGTTTCGTGAATATTTTGATTTGGACGTAAATATTTGAAATATAGGAAATGATATTTTGAAACGAATACAAAATTCTGAATTTAATATGCCATGTGATTGCTTTCCAATTGATTACCTAAAACGTCTTTTTGTCAGATTTAGAATTTACCATTCTATCAAAAGGTACAACAAATTATTAAAAAACAAAAATTATAATAAAAAAATTATAAAAAAAAACAATTATATAAAGTAAACAATTTGTAAATATTTAAACTTAATCTTTTTTATTTTATATATTTTATTATCTTTATGACATAATATATAAAAAATAATATAACGTCAAAAGTTTGTTTATTTTATTTTATTTTCTTGTGCCAACCCTACAAAAATCTTATTTTTAGTTAGAAGCTTATTCTCTGTACGTCTCTTTACTCTGTGCGTTTATTAAGCGAATGGCGCGTGATAATGGAGACGCGTTGGTGCGGGACGTGGCGGGAGCACTGAGTATTGAGTAAAGGAACAAGTTGGAAGCGGACGACATGACGCAGCACCGGACGACACGACGCAGCACCGGACGACATGTAGTCGCTTCATGTCGTCACGACCTGTCGCTGCAGTCATGAATTGGAACCCGACTGCAGATGGCAACAGCAGATGGAATCCAGTTGATTCCGAGTGTTCCATGAAGCAATTTTTTATATATTTTATTAGAAGACGAAGAAAGACTGATCCGCGGTCGGGCGACACTGGCGTCTGCCGCTCGACGACGCGTCGCTAGCTTCGTGTCGCTAACTACAGAGGTAGTTTCATAGAAATACATAGAAACCAGTAGAGTCGCTGCGACACGTCCTCCGCTGCTGCCTCATGACGTCCGCTACCAACTTATACCTTAATGCTCTCCGGCAGCGCAGGCCCGCGTGGGGGACGTGCAGTGGTAGCGCGCGCAACACGCCCGGGTACTGCAGCTCACCGCGCAGCACGCGACACACGTACTTCACGAGGGCCGCGTCCCTCCTAACAGAAACTTGCAGTAGCCAACCATACCCAGCACAAACAGTCTTGGGTACATTAAGGGATAATACGGGTAGACGCCAAACTCCTTTAGGTACAGGTATCGTGCAAACTTGACTTGAATTACTTCAATCATCGACTTGTATTTAGTCTCATAAGGACTCCATATGATTGCATTAGTTTCCAAGTGACTGCGTACTAAATATTATATAATATTTTTATAGTACTCACATTGCTAAAATTTGCGCACTGTCTCAAAATAAAACCAAGATTTCTAAAAGACTGGGCGCAAAGTTTATCAATGTGGTGACGGAACGTCAGATCAGACACCATTGCTACGCCTAGATCTCGCGCGTCGCTTTTATTAATTTATTGTTTTCAAAATCATTATTTTTATACTTACATTAATCGAACTGATCATTATCAAATCCAACTAATATCGAAATGATCGTATCAACAGGGTTGGTGGGGGTGTTGTTATTTATTTACGTTCACACATACCTTTTACACTTGTCAGTACTTCGCCCCAACCTAACCCTACTGACGCAACAGAGCATCTTTTAATTGAAGTTGTTAATTGTCTAATGCTAAAATTATTTTAGTCGTGCTTTATATTATAACTAGGGGTACGTAAATTTCGTTTTTACGAAATAGATGCGATAAAAGCTAAATCTGCATTTTATTTACGATAAAAGCGAAATTTGAAAATTAAATACTTTCGCACCTTTTTACGTTACGTGCTTTCAAATGCTGATCCATGCTGATCAGACGCGCTAACAATTACTACGTATATTGGTCGGTCAAGAAACTCCTGTGGATGTAATGCGAGTTTTAGGTGCATCAAAATCTTGCTACCCTGGATTTGCAAAAGCAGCTGTTCAATGTCTCAATTGCCCTGTCAATAGTGTTGACGCCAAGAGGTAATTTAGTATCTACAACATTGTCGTAACTGATCGCAGGCAAACAATGAAAGAAGAAAATGTAGAAATTACAACAATGCTAGCCTTTAATTGAATTTTTAACACTCTATTTTTTTTTGCGAAATAAATGCGAAATTTTCTATTTTGAGTTTTTTTTAATGCGAAATCACGATTTTTTATTTGCGAAATTTACGTACCCCTAATTATAACCTATCGATTTTTATTTTTCAACCTTAGAAACTCTAATAGAATCCACTTCTTCTTGATATTCACATGTCCATTGAGCTATATGTACTACGTACTAGAGAAGACATCTCAACTAGACTTTGTGTCGCACGTGTTAAGCCTTGTTCGCATTGGTCGAGTAGACTAAATTTAGTCTAGTAGAGTATCGATTTAAGTAGCTAAACTACTCGACTCGACCAAAATATATCGTTCGCACCTTGAGCGAGTACAGTTCATACTTCATAAGTAATTTGAGATCAGCAAGATGAACAACATAAAACGCAACGGTTATCATAATTAAAAATAATATGCATTTGAAATAAAATTACCTACTAACCTGATGTTATTTATTTTCTATTTAATTTCTTTTTCTCCGGGTATATTTTATTCTTTTTCTAAATTTAAATATGCACTTTGTTTTATTTGTTTATTTTTATAAAATGGCGACTTCATTTTCCATAAACATTCGTTTTCCAAATATTTGGAGACACATTTCCAAATGTAGGTACCTCGACACTTATAATTAATTAATATTAATAAAAAATATGGTATAGGGGGGCAAACGCGCAGTCGGAGCCATTTTCATGACTACCGACGCACATAGAGCATCCGCATAGAGGCTATACAGATGCGCTTCCCTCCTTTTTCCTCCCACCTCCATGGGCCACCGGCTACTCACACACCGCGCGAAATGCGACAGCGTAGCTGTCACTTTACGCCGGTTTCGTGAAAGCGAGAGGTACCTCCCCGGTCGTGCCGGCCCAATTCGGCTACTTGCAGGCATGCAGTATGGGCTACCTCTCACTAAAAGTGTTTTGTACTAGCTGTCCCGCTTTTAATTTCTAATAATTCATTGTGTGGCAACCAGTGAAGGCCAGAGCACCAATTATTTCAATTGTATTTCAGTAGTAATGCAAATCAAAAGATCGAAGGTTAATATTGACCTGAGTTTTGAAGCAATGCAGATACACTATATGATAATTAAAATTACAATATTGTTTATACACAAATTGTGTTCGCGACTGCAGCTCCTAACATATACGCTTCAACTATTTTAATCGACTTTAAAAAGGAGGACGGTGTCAATGTTTCACACGGGAGTCTGTGGTCATAAATGAGACTGGTGAGGGATCAATGCCAGATCGACCGTGGCGGCTCGTGCCAGCTCCTGGATTATCATCGTATCTTAGGCATCACCTGTCAACTCTGATCTGCCGCGCGTGTTCTCTGGAAAACCTGGAAAATGAATATTCATCAGGCAAATGTAGACGGCTGTTGAAAACAAATGTATGTGTTTTCCTGAAAGATTCCAACCTCTGAATATCACACAAATAAATTGCTTACTAGTATTTTGTATTTATAGTAATTATAAGTAAATAGATATCGAAAATTCATACTGAATATTCGATATCAAGTGATCATAAACACTATACCTATGCCGACAGTTACTTTTGATTTCATTCTTAACATAAAATAATTAATATTTAAAAGTTGGCATAATCTTTACAAAAGCTTTAAAAAGCCTTTGCACTGATAAAAGAAACATTTCGCCATACAGATTTGACAATTAAGTTGCACAACGTGCTCTCAGCGGACACTGCTGGTAACGCGTTTGTGATACGACGCGCATTGTTTTGCAAACTGTGACGTCATTCCTACGGAACGTGACTAAAGCTAAGGGGAAAACAAGCAGTTGGAGCCATTTTCATGACTACCGCCAATCATAGACATACGTATTGTCGTTACACAGATGCGTTGCCTTTTTGCCATCCCCCACGAAATTTAGCGCCAGAATAGCTGACACTACTGTGCTATAGTGTAAGCGAGAGGTACCTCCCCGGTCGTGTCGGCCCAATTTGGTTGCATGCGTGCAAGTAGCGTAGCACTACCTCTTAGTAGAGTTCGTACATCGCTCCGTTCTAAGTAAGTTTCAAAGAATAGAATTTAGAACATCGGTAGTTCAAATACACAGTGGTTTATCAAACCAGCTAAGATAATATCCATCGAATCGATAATTGTATAACCTACAGCGGCCTATTTGCATTGCGTCCATTAAACTGATCTTAACCCCTTGGCTTTGTATCCTTGAAACCTAATTAATTCGTCGTTATTAATAGTTATATTAATATGAATGACTCGGTGTTCGGTATAAAAGGAGATGTTGATGCATCCCTTCCTCATTGGAAAGTTGGTGAAAGTTTGTGTTTGTGCTCTAGGTATGTATAAATTTCTTTATATATATAAAATTCTCGTGTCAAAACGTTAGTTACCATACTGCTCCGGAACGGCTCGACCGATTCTCATGGAATTTTGTGTGCATATCGGGTAGGTCTGGGAATCCGCCATGTCGATATTTCTACGGGATCAAATGTTACGCGGAGCGCAGCTATTATTTTATAGTACAGAAAGTATTTTTTAAAATAATGCAATCCCACATTTAGTTGATGCAATTATGGAAAGTGCCATGCTGCATCGAGACGAAGAGGAAGATGGAAGGAAGCCAACACGTCTGCACAGTAACTATGCGGTTGTCTGTGGCCGCCATCTGCATATCACCAGAAGAACCCGGCTAAATTAGAAGCGTTAGATTATAAAATTAAATAAGTTAGAACGCTTGCAGAACCTCAGCCTTCGATTTATCTTTGGTCTTAAGAAATTTGATCATGTATCTCAGGTTAGCAAGACACTTCAGTGGCTACCTATACGTTTGCGTAGAGACTATAGAATTCTTTGTTTCCTCTTTAATGTGCTGTTCAATCCTAATTCTCCCTCTTACTTGCGTTCCCGTTTCTCATTTACACATTTGGATGATCCTTCCTGCAGGTCACATCGACGTACTCTGCTACAGATACCAGTCCACAAAACTGACTTCTTTTCCTACTCCTTCACTGTTCATTCCGTCAAACTTTGGAATTCCTTGCCGCCTGAGATTCGTGATTGCAACAAACTTGGACTTTTCAAAAAAGAGTGAAAGAGCATTATTTAAATCTTATGTAAATTTTTGATTCATCTATAACTTAATAATATCATTTTATATTATTTACGTAAGTTTATATATTAGTACTTATAGTATAATATATATTAGTTTATTTTATTATATTTATATATGTATGTATATGATATTTATTGTATGTATGTTTTTATGAATTATAATATGTATGCATTATACTTTGTTAGTTATAAGTTATTTTTATGTACACCCAAATATGGCCTGATTTTTATAAACGTTTCCGTTTATCAGGTCTGCTGGAAGAGATTCCTGTATGGAATAAGCTGTACCTTTGTACTTGCCTTGTAATCTATCCCTGTTTAGTATATAAGTTTTTTTCCATGTACATAAATTATTAAATAAATAAATTAAAAAAAACAATTTTTGAAAGAACAATGGAAGTCAGCTTTTGGTTATCTCTTGCTGCAGTTGGTAAGTCTGCGGCGAGGCCGTGACGTTACATCAACGGCAGCGGGTTGTTATGTATTTTCGTAATAAAAATAACATTCCCTCTGACATGAATCGACTGTTCGTTTGCCTCCTCACATTACAAACACGTGACTTCGATGCCGGCCGGATTAACTCTTCCGCAATAATCAGACCAACATCAAAACTAAGGAAGTATTCCTGCACAATGAAAGAGAAGAAAGAAAGAAATCTTTATTTGCTAGAATATAGTATCAATAGATGTTACAATATAATTGAGTACAAAATATATTCTGCTTTCTGCGTGCAAATATTCAGTTTTAATTAATTTTAATTACTAAGAGCATGTCTGACTTTTATAAAATACAACAGAAAAATATAACAATATCACAAAGTACATAACGAAATGTGAAAATGATATCAACAATAGTATAAATAATAATTAATTTTGGTAATAAATACAAATCATAATATAATCTCAAAACATGTCATTTTTATTTTTATCATTATTTCAGAACCACAGAAGTACCTCACACAAAATGTCACCGAAACCACAAGATGATGTGTTTTCGAAGACGAGCTCAGTCGGAGACGCGAGCTGGGGGGAGCAGGTCGTCGTCTCCGGGATGGCGGGCCTCTACCCGGACTCACGGGATGTCAAACAGCTGTCGACTATTTTATATGAAAAGGTTTGAGAAAATGTCAAACATCATATCAAATCTCCTCTCCTCCTGGCTCCTGAATAGAAATCATAATTTGGGGCAGATACTGGGATTTGTTAAAAAAAAAGATCTGAAACTTCTTTTTATGTTTACGAATAGATTTCATTAAATACTTTATATGATTAACCAGATGATACTTTAAATTCTATTTTTTAATTAAGACCCAGCACTGACATTTGATTGTCCCTAAATGCCAGTATAACACTAGATAAACTGATTTCATTTATTTTTGTTTGATCAAGGCAATTTACCAAATTAGCTAGTTCATTACTGTTTAAGTTAAGGCAGATGATTTGATGTATCTGATTGTGGGATCTGCTTTTTCTTTCTACTTTGCACGATTGGACGTGTTGTCCTTGGAAACATTGCATAAGCTCATGTATTTATTTATGCTGTCTGTTCATCTAATTTTAGGTCTTCCCCTTTTTCTGGATCCAACAATGGACAAAATCTATCATGACATCTCCAATATAATTAGAACTCCTTCTCACGTACTCTTCCCATTTGATGAATTTGATAATATTTCAGATAAATCCGATCAAAAAATGCGACCGTTGGAAGAGCACTCAGCCAGAAGCGGCCAAGTACTGTGGCAATGTGCCAGACCTCAAGTACTTCGACGCCCAGTTCTTCAGAGTGCACTACCGCCTCGCGCACTCCTCCGACCCCATGTCGCGGAAACTTGTGGAGCAAACGTACCAAGCGATATATGACGCAGGTTTGTTTATTGTGTGCTCCCGGACAAATATTAGCCTAGACTAGCCAGGCCATATATAGCCTGTATTATGTCTAAGATCAGCACATGGAAGCTTTTAATGCGAGGTAGCGGCATGCTTCATTCTAGCCAGACAGGGCCGGCATGACTCGTGGAGATATCTCTCGGTTACACGATACAGGAGTAACGTGACAGCTGTCCTGTCGCGTTTCGCGTAGTTTGTGAGCTTCCAGTGGCCCATTCCGGAAGAAGGAAGGCAACGCATTTGGCCCGGTTGAGATAGATAGAGAAAAGCTAGAAACAGTGCACTATCTACTCCCTTTTTCCCATTACCTGATAGGACGAAAATGAAATTCACTGCCGCCAAAAATCAGATTTAGTCCTTTTTTGTGATTCGAATTCTGAACTTCATAACATGCGGTTTTCTTCGCTTGCCTTTACATCAAGGATGCAATAAAACTTTTACGTCACATTTTTTTTATTTATTGAAAGAAAAAACTACAGCTATAACATGAAAATTGTTCGGGTCAATCACCGAACAATAATGGACATGTCAGCGTTATTGCGACACCGCGCCTTGTAGTTTAAATAATGTTGTATCGATATAAGTAAGTCAGTACGAAGTAAGCAGCACGCAGCAGTAAGCTGTACGCAGTCGGCAACCTTTCGCGCGCGACTCATCCTAATCCCATGATCTCATCCCATTATCGTCATTAGATCTTAGAGTTATCCTATATCCTATAATAGGTACTCAAATATATCCTTTTATAAAATACAATCCTAGTTTATATTATCTTACCCCAACCCTGAACATTGGTCCTTCGAGCCTATATCCTATATTTTTATCCTTCAGGACATTAGTCCTTCGATCCTCTTACTGTACCTATTGAGCTACTTCATATCCTATATTTATACGCTCCAGGACATTGGTCCTTCGAGCCTATATCCTATATTTTTATCCTTCAGGACATTGATCCTTCGATCCTCTTACTGAACCTATCGAGCTACTTCATATCCTATATTTATACGCTCCAGGACATTAGTCCTTCGAGCCTTATACCCTATATCCTGTATTTGTACGGTCCTGGACATTAGTCCTTTGATCCATCCTATTGAACCTAATTATCCTAGTAGTACATACGGTCCATCGAGCCCTCGGAGCGGGACCATAACGCGTGTACATCGGGTGAAAGTCTTGCTTGAAATTCGAAGAACAAAGTTGATCCTGCTTATCCTGATTGAACGTCGCTAAAGTCTTGCTTGAAATTCGAAGAACAAAGTTGATCCTGCTTATCCTGATTGAACGTCGCTAAGTCATCGCGTCATCCCGTCGTGCTGCTACTCCAGGTTTGTTCTT
>LUGF01010742.1:48402-63105 GCA_001625245.1 Calycopis cecrops
CATTTATAAAGATTATGAAAAAGAGGGGGCCAAGATGCGAACCCTGAGGCACTCCAGAAAGTACTTTGATACTTTGAGAGCGAAAATTTTTATATTTAACAATTTGAGTACGATCAGGGAGATAACTATCAATCCACTTATATAGGTTCCCAGATATTCCAAAGGCTTTAAGTTTTTTAAGTAAAGGGTCATGATTAACAGTGTCAAAAGCTTTACTGAAATCAGTGTAAATACAATCTACTTGCATTTTACGTTCCAAAGAATCTAGGATATACTGAGTGAAATAAGACAAGTTAGATTCTATATTCCTGGATTCAATGAAACCAAACTGCATTGGTGACAAAAAAGGTTTGATAAGTGGTGTCAATTTGATTGTTATGATTGATTCAAATAGTTTCGGTATAGCACTCATAATTGAAATAGGTCTATAATTAGTTATATTGTTTTTTGCTCCAGATTTAAAAACTGGTATGATGAATGACGATTTCCATTCTCTCGGAATTTTTCCTTCACTTAAGGGCGCTATCGGTAAAAAATGCCGAAATTGAGTTTTTTTAAGGCAAATTACTCGTAAATGGAAATAATCGATTGAAGATCAACATTGGTTCCGCATAGCACAAATATTTTTTATTGACTTAAGCAATAAAAATATTTGTGAGCATAAAAAGACTTACATGGCGTAATTCAATAGTAACTTTGAAATTTAATTAAATAAAATCTAACATAATAATGTTTATTTTTTTTTTGTGATTTTGATAATCGAATATCGTGTTAGTAAATGAGTAAATTTCTGAAGTTTTTCCACATTTATTATCATGAGAAAAATTATGTTTTATTTTGGCAAAATTTAAGTTACAAAAATATTTTTTTTGCCGAGTTTAATGAAATCAATTTACTTTTCTATTCTATACGAAACCTATAGCAGTATATTTCCTAATAGTAGGTATTTTTTAGGTATCCACAATCCACTGCTTATATTCGTAATTTCATTTCGAAAATCAGTCTTTTCGAAAACATGAGTTCCAAATATACCTTTTTCTTCGTAAATAATAATAATTTTCAATTTATAATCTATACAAATCCTATAAAAATATTTGTGCTATGCGGAACCAAAGTTGATCTTTAATAGATTATTTCCATTTACGAGTAATTTGCCTTGAAAATACTCAATTTCGGCACTTTTTACCGATAGCACCCTTAACGATTTATCAAACAGGATTTTGAGGTAATAAGAAAAGAAGTAAATACAGTGTTTCAAAACAAGGGGTGGAATCGAATCCGGGCCCGCCCCTTATACATACATACATATTTTTTTATACAGTCGAAGGAGGTTTGCAAACGACACTACTTAAAAGGCAGCCCTCGTATTTATGCGGTAGTTTAAATAGTGCGAGCTACGTTTCACAGCAAACTGGTCAACGCACATCTAAAATTACTGGCTCCTTTTTATACTTAGCTCTTTTCGCAACAAAGTATTTACGAACTTTACACTTGCGGCATTGATTTTTTTACGAATTTAGAAAATTATAACTTTATTTGTGGGGAAAACAGCGTGGCATTTTTATACAAATAATAACAAGTTTATGATAATATCTTACTTTAATAAATCGATAAGATGTCTTTATATATCTTCAAAATTAATTAATTAAGAGCTGATTTCGATTAATTTTCTTTATTTGAAAAATATACTGTATATTTCTCAAATAAAGAACAGTTTATACAAAGGAGCATAAAATTAAATTATGTTACACATTATTAGCAATGTTTCTACGAAAACTAACACAAATTATATGAGTGGGGCTTTTTAATACAACTCAGTAGCCCAAATAAATTTTCTGTTCTTCCATGCGGAATGCCGTACACTTCAATATTTGATCTCCTTCTATACTGTTCCCTCAGATAATTTCCTTTACATAAACGATCCATGGTAGACATCATGTTCACAAACTCCCCGGCGCTGTTCTTGACGATCTTAATTTGGCCCCTAAGACTGTTTATTCTGTAAGTCAACTCTTCATATTTAGAGTTATAAAATGCCAACGAATTTGTTAAATTTAGAATCTCGTTTCTAAGTGATTTTGCTTCGTTAGTTGCAGCTTCTAATTCATTTTTTAAGTTTGACAATTCATCTGCTAGTAACACTTTAACCTGTTTCAACGTAAAATAGGTATTATCTTGCTCATTAGGCGACCTATATAACAGCGATGCTTTTCGCCTGACTGTGACATTTTCATTATTGATACGTGAGCTACCACCGCCACACACTGGAGTATATTTTATGTTTTGTTGCTTAATTTGAGACACCTCACAATTTGGACAAATCCAGGACCACTTTCTGTTTAACACCTTATCTTGTAAAGGACCTAGAACTTGGAACATGAAACATAGCAGGTGATAGTTGCAGTTACACTTGGAGCAACTTATTATAGCCTCGGTAGTGTCAGTAGCTCTATTGCAGCAGGCAAACTTCATCTTGAAATATTTTACAATATGAAAAATTTTAAGAAAAAATCACGTCAAAGTTCACGGCCAGTTTGCGATCCAGGGACCAATGCGTACTATGGAAATACAGTTAAGTGTACAAACTGACCAGTCGTTGATATCTAGTTATAAAAATTTAAGGGTAAGATCAACAAATTGGAAGAAGTTATTTATTGAATTCATTTATCTCTCATATATCGTAATTCACTTTTATTCGTATATTCACTTCGTTTTAATAATTGATTTCACTTTCTTCTTCTTTCAACTTCAAAGACAATGATTTTAACAGAATTTTACTATTTCACTGTCAATATTTAACTTACTTCAAAAATTTTGATCTATTTTGTACTAGAATAATAATTTTAATTAAATTGAATTTTAATATATTATTATATTAAATAATAATTGCACGTAGCAATTTCGTCTGCACTCACTCACTTTGAAGCGCGCGAATGATGAACACTTGGTATATTAGAAATTACTTATAATTAATCGTAATTAATTTTGTAATTTATCTTCAGGGGCTCCAAAAGCATGTTTGCCAATCGTATATCGTATTGGTTGAACGTCAAGGGTCCCTCCGTGTCGGTGGACAGCGCGGGCTGCAGTTCGTCCACTGCTCTGGACCTGGCATACTCGGCCCTGACGCGCGGCCACTGTGATGCAGCCATTGTGGGCGGAGCCAATCTCTGCTTACATCCGCATTCTTCGGTGCATTATGCAAGGTATTCTAAACAAAAGCAGATTGAACAAAGAAATAGCTTAAATTTAATAATAAACACGTTAATATTGAAATTCTAAATATAATAATTATGATTTACGATTATTAAATATTGCTCGAAATAACGGTTATGATGAGCTTACATAGACAACGTCATAAAAGGAACGAATAGGAAAATCGAGAAAAAATTATTTACTCCGAACAAAAGGAACATATTTTATGTAGGCAATAGTTTTTTGTTAAAGTATAACTTACAAGAGTCAACGGTTTTTAATAGCAAGAACAGGGTTTTAACATATATTGTATGTCGCAAGTCGTATCTGTATTTTCTTGAAATATTAACAAAAATTGTTACAGACTAACGCAATTGAGTAGTGATGGCAATACAAAATCTTTTGATAAGAATGCTACGGGACTGACAAAGACCGAGGCGGTGAATGTTATCTTCTTACAAAAAGCCAAAGACGCCCTCAGGTACACAGACTATATTATATTTGGGGATAAATTCATTTGATATCATTTAATTATAATTATTATTTAAGTAATTGTATTGTAGTAAACTTATTTCTTTTAAGACTAACCGCACCTGACTGCCATGTAAATGTTTCTTATTGGATATGAAACTTTTAATTC
This sequence comes from Calycopis cecrops, assembly GCA_001625245.1. Classification (NCBI taxonomy): domain Eukaryota; kingdom Metazoa; phylum Arthropoda; class Insecta; order Lepidoptera; family Lycaenidae; genus Calycopis; species Calycopis cecrops. The sequence continues at coordinate 52,238 of LUGF01010742.1, forward strand.
ATCTTCGCGAATTTATAATTGTAGATTGTCAACACTTACTGTTAGTTTTCAGAAAAATAAAAATAAAATATAATGGTATCTAAATACTTTATTGATGTTTCACGTGTATCCAGAAGTCAAAATATTTCCAGGGTTTACGCGCAACTAGTTCACGCAAAATCGGAATTCACATCGTTAGTTGAGACGGAGACGGGTCCCAAATATGGATTTTATCGTGACTCTAAAAAATACGTAAACTTTTTAAACACATTTTACAAAGAAGCAAACATTTCTCCCAAGGAAGTTCAATATGTTGAGGCTTTCGGATCAGGTAACATAATTTTATCGTCATTTAACAAAAAGATATGAAGCTATAGGTAAATGTATATAGCTTATTGGCTATATTATGTTACTTTGTTAATCATTCTTTTGTATATTTTTCTAGGCTTTTGAGCCTGTTGTATTTCTTTTCAAATAAATACATAACTATAATGGATTTTTCTGTTATCGTGATAAAATAACGAAAATGTTACGAGTATAAATATAATATGTTTGTCCTATGCGAAAAACAAAACGCGTGGATAACGATAATCATTGCCGTCACAAGCAAGGACGAAAATATTAAACTTAGATTATCATATTTAAAACACACTCTTGGGTTCACCTTTACTTCCTCATAGTTACTTAATGCTATAGTGTGGTGGTATATAGCTAAAGATAGCTCCACACAATCATAAATAGGAGTTGAGTATTGGAGTAACGCGCTAAAATTGCAGAACGCTGCTAGTTGTTTTATATTATGTAGATTGTAGATTAAAAGTAATTGTAATTCGCATAATGTTACTAACAGCCACACCAGAAGTGGACAAGTTAGAGTTGGAGGTGATCGACGAGGTGTTCTGTAAAGCCAGAAGCGAGCCGCTGGCGGTCGGTAGCGTCATGTCCAACATCGGCCACGGAGAGGCCGCCTCGGGGATATCTGCTCTGACCAAGGTGAGCTGATTTACTATGAATTGTTTAATAGAATAACTAATATCTACTATCACCACTACTGATGCTGTCAGCTTGCTGCGGAGGGGAAGCTTGCGTGATGCTGTGATCCCCAAGGCTATACCGGACAGGCTTGGATTGGGCGGTCGGCGGGTCCAATTTTGGACACAGAAGTGCTGGCGTGCTTCTTTGGAGCACTGGCACCAGGGGTTAGGATGAGAACCTGATCCCTGATCCGTCGTCGTTAAAATTTCAAAATATAGTGTTGTCTCAATTGTTGTTATGATACGCACGTACGTATATGATACGATATTACCGTTCGACACATCACAGGTGCTGCTAGGGTTTTACCACGGGAAACTGGCAGCGAATCTCCACTACGAGACACCTCGCGACGACATACTCGCGGTCAAGGAAGGACGCATCGAGATACTGCAAGAGCACAAGGAGTTTGATCGCACGTACGCAGCAGTCGACTGCATGTCCGTTGCAGGCATCAACAGCCACGTGCTACTTCGTGGCTGCTACAAGCCTAAAGTAAGTCGTTGCGGAGCATCTCTTAACAAACCGTCGCAGAAGGTGTGCGTTTCTGTTGTGTGTGCAGGGCCGGCTTCACCTATAGTGAAGGGGGCGGCGACGGCTCGGGTCAAGCGCTTTCACCTCGTTTACCAAAGCAAAAAGACGCCAGTGTTGAATGCACTTGCACTCCTTAGTGCATTCCTGAGTACATATGTTATATTTTTATCATCCAATAATCTTTATTCAATCTGCTGAACAGTAAGAATTATACATAATCAACTTAAACAACAGTGTTTATGTTTATCTTACAGTAAAATAATGCAAAAGATGTGATTTAAACAAATGTTGACGTTAATAAACATTTGCAATGAGATGTTGCCTTCAAGCCAGCCATTTCATTCACAGAATAGTAGAAAGGAGAAATTTCGCCTCGCAAAAATCATATATGAACTAACTGAAGAGCACTATTTTAATTCTAGGACCTTAGTCGCTACGCTGCACGAATTCCACGCATCGTACTTTTGTCTGGCAGACAAGAGAGTTCGGTGCAGAAAATTATCGACGACCTAAAGTCGCGGCCGATAGATCCGGAAGAGCATGCTTTATTACACAATATTCACGAGACAAGAATTTCAGGACATTTGTCGAGAGGATTCGTAATACTTGGTAACTAAATTATATTCACTATTTATTCCATACTTTAGTGATTGAAATTGAATGACATCCATCCTATCTCATCGTATCCAATCCACTCTTCCCTGATGACCTGCTGTAGTTGGCACCAAAACGTTGCACTACAATTTTGCACCAGACCACAGTTTCAACGTACCTTCAATGCTTTTTTCCTTATCCGAATTTACATAGTGAAAGCGAAGAGAAGCTTCACAGGATTGCTTCAAGTGCGCGTCGGGTGACGAGATAAAGTTAGGGGTCGGAGGAGGAACTGACCCCCTACTTTCCCGCCCACGAGAAATATGACAGTTTATTTAGCTGTGAACGTACAGTTCGGCGTACTCACCAACTGATCCGATTATTGTACTAGATTTTTTAAAAGAGAAGTCATTGAGAATCAGTTGAATTAAGCCGGCACGACTGGGTAGGCAATTCTCTCTCATATGCATCACTGTAAATATCTATGCTGTCCTACGATATATGACAATCCACTGGAGTACTAAGCACTTTAGTCATAATTTGCATAGAGACTATGGCACAAAAAAATATGGGAGTTGTAAGACATCAAAAAGTGACAACGAGTTTGCAAATACTATAAAAGATATCGTTAACGCTTTTATCCTGTGGTTTTAGTCAACATAATTTAATTAAAAATTTAGTATCTACGAATAACGGTACCAGTGAATAGAACTTGTTCGTTTTGATGCAAACAGATAGCGGTGTTCGTGGATACCAACTCTTGACTACTAACTCTAGACTCTAAACTATATTTTATGTCAGATACAAATGAGAAGAATGAGACGGTGTCTGTGTGCGAGGCCGCCGAACACTTCGACCAGGGCGAGCGGCCGCTGTGGTTCGTGTACAGCGGCATGGGCTCGCAGTGGGTCGGCATGGGCAGGGAGCTCATGCGCATACCCGTGTTCGCTGCGGCCATTCAAAGGTGATTGAACTATAATATTTTTTAGGTTGCGAGCGATCAAAGCCAATAGGTGATAACCGATGTCCATTGACGCTCCATCACTCCATCCAATGACTATTAGCTGCTCACGATATCGCAATAACCTAGACATCACTTCTAACGGCATATTAGAGAAAGCTACCTCACCGGTCCTGTTGGCACGATTCGTGCGCATTTTAACAGTAGTACTAACTTTTACTAAAATTTGTCATAACATCTGAGATTTCGTTAAGTTTTCACTTCTAAAAGTAAAGATTTAATAAAAGTAATATTGGTATCAAATGAAAGAGCTAGCGTGAGAGAATAATTCTTCGACGGTATAAGATTTCTTTATAGAAGCTTATTTTTAACTTATCATATTACCAAAAAAACATTACTTGTTATAGATGTCACCAGGTACTTGAGCCCAAAGGCGTCAACATAATTGAAATAATAACATCTGATGATAAGAAAATATTCGACAACATACTCCACTCTTTCGTGGGTATCACCGCCATACAGATCGGACTTACCGACATACTGAAAGAGCTGCGCATCGTTCCGGATAATATCATAGGTAAAATATTCATTTATGTATGTGTGGGCTTGAGTACATTTTAACCACCTTTTTCAACTTTTAAATCAGATGATAAATCAATAAATGATGAACGCTCTCAATCCGAATGTGCATGTTAACATTTAACAACCATTCAGGAATGTTTTAAAAGATTTTTTCACATACGTCCAAATGCAAGTTATCCAGTTCAGTTACATTTACTTCAACATGGTAAATACATAAAGTGAGCGTTTCTGTCCAACACTTTTTAGATCGATTCTGTACAAGTTTTCCAAGACAGATAATCTAACCGTGAGTCTAGAGCCAAAGTCGAATAAAATCAAATAAACAAACACAGATTTTGTATATGCTAACAGGAATTGTATGAAATCTATTGTATACATTTCCTAGGAAATATAAGCAATTTTACATTACCTAAATAGCTACATTATATAAATTCCAATATTGTTTGCAACATTATTTATTATATACATATCCTAGGAAATCTATGTTTCCTAGGAATTGTATAAGAAGAAGGCTTTCTATAATAATTAAACACGTTAAAACGGTAATATTATTTTTTTAAGGCACTCGTTATCAATGCAGTAAGTATTGTTATTAAGATAATCCGGTAACACTCTTGGCGTAAATTATAATATCTTCATAATTTATTATTATTATTTATTGGATAGAGAGCAAACGAACAGGTGATAATTACTAGCGCCGCCCATAGACATCCGCAAAACTCGAGGCTTTTCAGGCGCGTTGCCGGCCTAGGTCGTATCGGTTCGGAAATACCGACTGTGGCAGCTGGTTCCATAATGATGTTGTGCGCGGTGGCGCCTGAAACGCATAGTTTTAGACTTTGGGACATCGAGGTGGTGGCGGTGGAACTTAGAGTTCTGCCGCGATGTCCTAAAGTGGAACTCCGCTGCAGGTATTAACTCGAACAACTCATCGGAACACTCCCCATTGTAGATACGGTAGAGGCAGAGCGAGCCAACATCTCTCCGAAACCCCAGAGAATCAAGCGGTTCGGATATACACTGGTCATCAACGATTTGAGTCGCTCTACGTTGGATGTGGTCAAATGGAGCGAGTTAATATTGCGGGGCTCCGGCCCAAAGGTGAGAGCAGTACTCCATGTGCATGTATAGCCGTAGCTTATCGATGAAGCTGCACTGACCTTCTGTCTCAGCATAGTTTCTATCTAAAAAAAAAAAACCGTAGCACATGCGCTGGCGTGATGTACTGCTTCGCCCAGCTGAGAACACCCAGCTTTTTTGAGGCTAATTTAGCCTACGATTCCAAGTGACCGCGAAACTGAACGTTACTCAATATGTCGACACCAAGTATTCCGATGTCAGCTGCGGCCGTTATATTATCTTAATTATTATGCTTATAAAGTTAAACTTTCATTCGTATAACGTATTTGATTGTGCAGAAAATGGCACGTAATCAGTCTGTTAATTAAGCAAGTCTTTATATTCGTCCGGTTCCAGTAGATGTACGTTGGCAACTAATCGTAACACAATATCCGTCCTCGGTACATCCTTAGTACCAAGAAGAACTCTTGCACACACATTAGTATGAGATTGAGAATATAATTGTTTCAAGATTCCTTTCTTGATGCAATCTCCCCGCCCCCATCGCTGCCATCGCCGCGTACCAATAGACATTTTCAATACTTTACATTTCCTATTGCTATTTTGGAAATGTATGGATTTTCTACGACATGTGTCTAATTATTATTTTAATAAATAATTTATTATTTATATTATTAATAATTTATTTCACACATTTTTGGACAATTTTAGGAATTACATACATTTTCTAGGAATTGTATACAATGACAGATTTCATACATTTCTGTGCAAAATAGTAAGGTTATCGAGGTCCATGATCGATGTATATGACCTCAAAAGCACCAATCGTAACCATGTTCGGTTAGTGTATGCAAAATAGCGCTCTTAGGCTACACTTATTGACACGCCAGTCACGTTGTCTTCTGGATAGAAATGTGCAGCTCCTTACAAGCATATGCGGCCCGGCGTGACTGCCAAGGCGGAACAACATCACCTGAACAAATCTCACAAATTCTTGTGAAATAACAAAGAATGAAGACACCGCATACAAAAAAGGAATAACTTCCTTCCAAGAATGTTTTTCTTCCGAGGATGTTTACTTATCATAAACCTTTGCATACATTTACAGGGCATAGTTTAGGTGAAATCGGTTGTGCCTACGCCGATGGATGTTTCACAGCCGAAGAGACCATACTTTGTTCTTACAGCCGAGGCCTCGTGTCTATACAGACGCCGCTGATTCGAGGGTCCATGGCAGCTGTGGGTCTGGGATATAGCGAGGTGTCGTATTCTTTACTGATCCTTTTATAGCAAATAGTTTTAAGTACCGTAGTCGTGTATTGTAGATAGAGATGTATAGTGGCAATATATTGAATTACAATTATAATACTTATATATAATACTGCCAAGTGACAATGAAATTTGATGATTTGCTTTCAGATTGCAAGTTTATGTCCCCCTGAAATAGAGGTGGCATGCCACAACTCACCAGACTCTAGTACCATTTCCGGGCCGGCCGATATTATGAGCGAGTTCGTCAGTAGTTTGATCAGTAAGGGAATCTTTGCGAAGGAAGTTCCGTGCTCCAACATAGCCTACCACTCTCGCTACATAGCTGATGCTGGTATGTTCTTGTTTACTTATATTTTATATTTACTTGTATTTGATTTAATTATGGATCATCTGTTTGACTTTAACGAAATGAGACTTATGTCCAATAAACGTTTATAGGTCAATGATGATAAGTATAATGTATTTGATTCCTGACTGATGGCAAGTCGTATCGGTGGTGAACAATTTCAGTAAAATTACATCTCATGTCCTGTTCACCTTTGTGCAGCTGGATCGGCTTAAAATTTCTATTTAATTGGATCGTTATCGTGGCTTTCTCGTACAAACAACATTTAGATGTATCGATAGTCCATGTAGCATTGTCCATGGCTCAACAGAATCGAAGGAAGTCGCCTTCGATTCAATTCGAGCAGAAAGATTCCTGATTTTGGAAGCAACAGCCCCTATATTAACTTTGTTTTATTTATTATATTTTTAACTTTTTGGTCTTTTGGTGAGCATAATTTGATGATGTTCTATTCTATTCTATGAATAACCTCACCACGCCTAAGGTCAGATCAACAAAGATTTTTTAATTACTAATAAGTAATAACTGTCTAAAATCAGTAATCGGTGTTACACCTCCGTGCTTTGTAACGAACTGATTTCTTTTCGGTGATGTCAGTTATCAGTCTCATTCGAATAGAGGAAAGAGGCGTTTGCGTGTCCTGCGCTGTTGGCTTGTCTCTCCAGAAAGATATTTGGTGAGGAACGTATAATCATGTAAGTCTAACTATATAGGTCCTGATCTACTCAAATATATGAGAGAACTGATTCCATCGCCAAAACCGCGTAGTTCACGTTGGTTGTCGACGTCCGTGCCGCAGGACAAGTGGGACGAACCGGCCGCTAAATATTGTTCAGCTGAATACCAAACCAATAATTTATTGGTAAGATAATTTATGTATTTGTTATTTACTTGGGCAATTTATCTTTGATGCCCATACGCGAACTCAGAATGTATGTAGTTACCTACTACTTGTAATATAGATAAAATAGAAAAATATTTGTAACAAATTATAAATTAAGTACAAATATTGCTTCTACCTTTCAACTATTTCTTTAACTTTGAATTTTATTCAAAAATATCTTATTTATTAAAAAACTAAAAAATAGTATTCTAATCCTTCTGAATAACAAAGGTAAAATGTGGTATTACAGAACTCAGTCCTCTTTGAGGAGACATCAAAATTGATACCATCAGATGCAGTAGTGATAGAGATCGCCCCTCACGGCTTGTTGCAAGCCATCCTCAAGCGCTCGCTGCCGGCTTCGTGCCGCCTGCTGCCGCTGACGAGGCGACAGCATCCTGACGTCGTACTGTACTTGCTGGAGGCCATCGGGAGGTAGCTGTAACTCTTCGATGTCGTAGCACATAATTAGTTATATTCATCATCTTATATATTTTCACTTCATGCCAAACCCGTTGCGGAGTAGGAGAGTTCTTATGAAACCAGAATGCAAGTGCAACATTTATACATATTTTTTTTGCACGAGGATTTATTTAAGTCTTATTTACGAAGACTAAGATGAATAGATACCGTAATTAATCATCAATTATAGCATACACATACACAAATACACTTTCATGCAAAATTCTTACATTGTAGGTAAAGAAAGCCATATCATCACGATTACTTCTCTTTTCTACATTTATTACTCGTTTCATACAAATTATATCGTTTAGTTGAAATTTTCCTACTCATTAAGTGTTATGTGAATTCACAGGTTATCAATGGAAGGTTTCAATCCAAAAGTGAGCGCATTGTACCCGAAAGTTGAATTTCCAGTTTCTACTCAAACTCCCTTCTTATCACATTTGGTTGAATGGGCGCACTCTGAAAAATGGTAAACAAACAGTAATTAAGTTCTTATTGCATTTTTAGTTGAAAAATAACACGTGGATTAAATTTTTGACTTCCTTTTAGGTTGCTGGTTGCGACCGTCGCCGCCCAGAGGCGAACCGCAGCAACATTCAAATCAGCTATTTGTACGTTTGATACTGAACACAATTATTTAAGAGGACATGTTATTAGAGGTAATGAATGAATGAATTCAATGTTCGAAAAAACTGTTCAATATGCTTTGCCATCTTAAAATTGACTGTTTTTCGCCGTCACTCTGCCGGTCGGCACCGACTTTCATGCGTTCATTCAACTTTTTTCTTGTTCAAGGAAAAACTCAATATCCGTTTGCTGCGGCTCTAGTATCCGTGTGGGACACTCTGCTCATGAGCTTGAATGTGAAGACGAAGTCTCGCTCGGTCCAGTTCCGAGACGTGTACCTGCACTGCCAGCCGCTGCTGCATGAGCAGCGCCAGCTGCGCATTGCCGTGTCACTGCACAGGGGAACGGGACAATTTGAGGTATTAAATAATAATAATTATTACGTATATTATACACAGGACCAGCAGCAACGTCCTGGGCCTGGCTCAAATTGTTGTACAGTAAGTGCACCTAGGCCTAAGATTAAAGGGAAATTCATCTTTAAGGACCAGGATCGCCGAATTCAACTCGGATTAACAGCTTTCTGGAATTTAAAAAAGGTGGTCTTTATGTCCAATGGATTCATAATTTACTTATTTTTTTTTGTTCAGGTTCTAAATGACGACTCACTGATGATTCGTGGTTTTATCACACCAGAAGCAGCGAGTACAAAAGAAGATCAGAACAGTGTGGACACAGAATTAAATGTTAGCGCCCAGGATATTTATCAATTACTTCATGCTAGAGATTTTCATTATACGTAAGTTTTACACTAGAATCAACATAGTCATAATTGTGAGTACAAAGACATTAAGCACTGTACTTTATTGTTACTGCCCTTTAATTAAATAGCAAATACTCAAATTCAAATGTTTTGAAATTTCTATTCTCACATGTAAAATTTTCCCTTTCGGTTCCTAATTATTTTTGTGAGAGTGATCTCGTCAAAGGGGACGGAAATGTGTCACAGAAAATCGGGGATGCGAGCACTCTTTGATTTGAATTTGATTTGATTATGGAATTTCATTTGAATATGGAATTTTATTTGAATATGGAATTTGATTTAAATATAGAATTATTCGCTTTAAGTGTAAGCTTTAAGTGCTCATTTTTAGTATTATTACTCAATGTGATTAAACATTTCCTCGATTAGAAATAATAGGCTTCGCATGTATCTCACCAAATGTTTGTTATTTCAATCGAGTAACATGACAGACGTAGGTACACATTAAATTCAAGTACTGTAATTCACTTGCTTTTTTCAGAAATGATTTCCGTAGTATACACAGTGCGAACGAATCTCTAACCGAAGCTCAGATCGAATGGAAGGATAACTGGGTAACATTCATTGACGGCATCATACAACTGAATATCTTAAGAAGAACACACGACACTGTGTCGAAGTTAAACTTCATACGAGAAATTACTATTGATGTCAGAAAACAACTTGGTAATGAAGGAGTAACTAAAGACGGGGTGTCAATTTTGACGGCGCATGTACTTGATAACGGAAGCACTATGTACGTATCAACTAATAATGTAAACTCATTTAATTAATCTTTTTCTATTTAAAATTAATAATTCTACACTTTAAACGAGTAATTCTTTTATATATTTCTATATAAAGTGAATCTCGGAAACGGCTTCAACGTTTTTTTTATAAAATTTAGAACGCAGGGGGATTTGGGGGCGATAACTAGATCTAGCTAGGTTTTTTAGAAAATGTTTTTTATCGATGTTTTCAGGCAATAAAAAAAATTCTACAAGAAACTCATTAGAATACATTGGCAAATTTCGTAATCTAAGATATCAACAGCTCAGTTAAATAATAAATAAATAAATAAATATCTGTGGACTTTACACATCACGTTAGCCTAGCCCCGAGCTAAGTACCGTAAGGACTTGTGTTACAACAGAATATATTTAATATGTTTTATTTTAAGAAATTTTATATATTTAAGATTTTTATTATAGAAATACATATAATACATAAATAAACATCCATGACCAAGGCGGGATTCGAAACCGCGACCCCTGGCGCAACATGCTCCACTTATTTGAGCCCTGTACCACTGCGCCAGCCTGGTCGTTGAGGGGACAATAGCCTCGGATGCGAGAAATACAAGGATCGAATCCACAGTCATTTTTCTTTTTTCATTTTTTATTTTTTGTCTTTTATTATTCATCTTTCATTAAGTAATTTGTATGTGAATAAATAGATAAATAGATATTTAATTATTATTTGAGTTTGTTTCTTACGAAACTAGCTTTCGTGTTGTGTATATGAAATAAACGGTGTGAATACAACGAATTAGAAACGAACGTAATGCCCAGGCTCAGCGCCGGATTAAGCTCTGGCGGGGCCCGGGGCTGGGAGTAAAAAAGGGGCCCCTAATGGACACAAAAATTATCGTCATAGTTTATTATCATAAAATGAATAGTATAATTACTTGTACTTTGAGTAACAAAACAAATGCATATTATTAATGCCCACAACTATACTGTATGTATTTTTATAAGTTTTCACGTAT
>LUGF01010742.1:90030-101099 GCA_001625245.1 Calycopis cecrops
TTTCCGTGTAGTTGAAGTTGTTGAGGAACAACAAGTTCATCCAGCCGCTGCGCCGGCAGGCCTCGACCTCGCCGTGCACAGCGTTCGACCACAGCGGCCCGGAGCTCGTGTGGTCGTGAAGGGAGGTCATGTAGCACACCATCACGACGTAACTCGGCAATATCCTGTGACACAGATAGATAATAAGAGAATATTTAAACTAATTTTATATAGTAGTAAATTTAGCTTAATAGTAAATAAAATATAAAGCCTTTATTGCTACGAAATGTATCATACATATCAGTTAGTAATGTGCCTAAACTTAATTAAAACTATATTTCTGTAAAATAATATTTAGTATCGGCAAACGGACGTTAGTGGGTTGTAGCTTGTCTTCCGACAAAGGCCTCCTCTAAAGATTTCCATGTAGTTCTATCTTTTGCTACACGGGTCCATGTTGATCCCGCTATTTTCCTAATATCGTCCTCCCATCTCTTGTTCTGTCTACCTCTGTTTCGTTTGCTGTTTCGTGGATACCATTCCGTTATTATTCTCGTCCACTTCTCCTTCCGCTCTCTCATCATAATATGGCCTGTCCATCTCCTCTTTAGTTCTTTTTAAGTTGTGTATGCGTTCTTGAAATTTGTTTTACTTTTTATATCTTTTAATTTTACTCGATCCTTTCTTTTTACTCCTATTGTGCTTCTTTCCAATCCGTTTTGACATATTTTTATTTTATTGGCTAGTTGCTCTGTTAATGTCCAGGTCTGGCATCCGTACAGTAAACAAGGCTGTATACACATATTATACACTCTCCTTTTTTCTTTCATTGGCATTTCTTTATTCTTCATGATTTCACTAAGTGACCAAAAACGTTTCCATGTGTTAGCAATTCTTCTATCTATTTCTTTCTGCATGCAGTCTTCCGTAGATATGAGCTGTCCTAAGTATACATATTCGCGTACATATTCTATTTGTTCATTATTAATTGTTATTGTCTCGTTTTGTGAGGAGTTTGACATTATTTTTGTTTTTGTCAAGTTCATTGATAAACCTGCCTTATCACTTTCATCAATAACATAATGGAAAAGCTAGACGAAAAACAACAACCTATCATTACAGAAAATAAAAACTTAAAAAATAAAATTGGAAAATCTGGAAAAAGAAATGGAAATCCTCAAAAGAGGAAATAAACAAAAGAATTTAATTATTTACGAAGTAAAAGACGATGAAAATTCTACAAAAGATCTAATCCAGAAGGTAAACGAAATATTTAAAAATGACCTTAAGATAAATCTTGAAGATTATGAAGTAAACAAAATCTATCGGATTGGTAAAGAAAAGTTTAGTGAAAAATCAAGACCTATTCTAATTTTCCTTCGTGAACGAATGGAAAAAGGATGAAATAATGAAGAAGAAGAAAGAACTGAAAGAGGTGCACATTGCAGAAGATTACACAAAGGAAGTATTAGAAAAAAGGAAATTGTTACAAGCAAAACTAATAGAAGAGAGAAACAAAGGCAACATAGCATATCTGAAATTTGATAAACTGATAATAAAAGAAAAAAATAATAACACAAATAAAGATAAACGCAAAAGAGAAATGCCAACATCACCACTACAAGACACAAATCCAAGGAAACAACAAACTTTAATGTCATCGAGCACCAAAAGATTAAATGCTTACGATGTAATGAGGATTAGATCGAAGCTTAATAGTAATGTAGTTTAATTAGTTTTTTACAAACTATCATATCCTATTTAGCCCTATCGCGTTTCAAAATTTTGGCGATTTCTCGGTGAAGCTTAATATACTTCGTATTGAATCACAAACGACACTCACCGAACAATTCTGTTATTCATAGTTCTAAAGAAGCATCTTATTGGAGTAATTTCTTCCTTCTGCAGCAGCTTGTTCGCTAACAGAAAACTCGATACGATGAAAAAAACTTGTACTATCAGAGAGAAGCTGGTGAACATCGGCGTCAGTGCATTCTGCATATGAAAATTATCAAACATAATTAGAAGTTAAACGAGTTTGGTTTAAATACTGTATGGTATTACAGAATATATGGGGAACTGTTGTTCCAATGTAGAAATGTACATGAAATAACCAAACTCAACGAGTGCTGTTTGTACACTAATTTATTGCTCGACTAATGCAAGGAATGTAAACGTTGCTGATTTAGACTTAACTTTAATTTTAAACTAAAGAATGTTGGACTTTGTACAAATACTATCGCGAATTTTCAATTTAATGGAGTTACTTGGCAAAGTTAAAAAAATTTAAAGGTTGTTGTCGAGTCAGAAATACACTACAGATAAGAAATCAAAAGCTGCGCCTTTTTTGTGCCCTATTTAACACGTTCACTGCGGCATCGGGCTAAATAGATCCGATGGTGTTCTTTTCCGTGGTGCGGCGCGAAAATTGCTATATCCTACGCTGGTGCGGGACAGATATCTTTGGAGTTTGTAGTAATAAAAAAGAGACAGCTAGTGGTTTGAAATTCTGTTTATTAATATTAACGATCTATTTAATAAAAACGTATCGGATCCTATCAACCCGCTTCCGACCAAAGAAAAAAAAAATTCCTCTAGTGCGTTTATCGGTTCTAAAGGACCCGATACCCGTTGACCCGATATTCGCACTAGATGACTTACCAATTGATCTAGTGCAGCCCATGCGTCAAGGTGATTCTTATTGATATTAAACAAATAAAAAAGTTACGTTAGAATAATTAATTATCGTTTTGATATGTATTGTTAAATATCATGAAGCGATCGAGAAAACTGTTGTTTAAATGTGAAAATAGTAGTGAGTTAGAAACAAAATCCAGTGATAGTGGAAATTTTTCACGACGTAAACAAAACGTATGTAACAATATTTTCACTAGCCCATCGACTGGCCGGCATATTTGCAAGTGCTTCAAAATGCAGCTATCCCATCAACAAGTAAAGGGGGCAACCAAAAAGTGCAAATACTAGAAAATAAATTAATTAAACCAGGCAGTTGCATTTCACCTTCGTCTAGTGACGAAGAAATGGAAATGCAAAAAAACGTCAAACAATGTGTAGCAAAGATGCCAATAATAAAGTTAAAAAGGTTAAAACCATGTGCAAAGCATGTACCTAATAAAACATTTAGCCGTGCATGCTGTAATAAATTTCATATGTTCAACACTTTGTAATATTTTATTATTTAGTTTCGATATCGTTATTTCATTTTCACCTACAACACTATAACCCTATAAATATTTTTTTAAATCTGTGCTGATAATGGGTCGAAAAGATCCGATAGATTATTTTTTTATTTATAAACAAACGATCTAATGGATCTTGCTGCGATTTTATGTTTAACTTGGTAAATACTGTTACAATATGTTGTCCTTAACGTATATTCATAAATTATCACAGTTACATAGATAACAACAGTTAAACAAATATCAGTATATCGGATCTTTTCAACCCTTTATCGCTCTAGAAAAATGTTATGCATCGGAACTAAAAGACCCCATGACGCACCCACTGAAAGTTATTGTAATTGAAGTACGCAGTGAACGTGTTAAAGAGTCAGATTGGCTTCTCGCTGGATAACCCCGACCCAACCCATAAACTGGAGTTCGCGTTTTACCAGACATATGTCTGGTAAAACGCGAACTCCAGTTCGAGGCAGGATGAAAAAACCATCACGCTTAAAAAAGAGTATAATTCCGTCTCCATGTCTCTCAATATAGTAATTGCCAAATCGCAAAAGATTGGCTTTCAATGTCATGGGTGCTCTTTTTACGTCCAACTCCTACCCTGATGTTCAAGAAACTCTACCGCCTACTATCCCACAGTGTGATTACCTACTCGATATTACGTTCGTACGTAAATCACTGCTTTCCCTGAACGTCCATTAGATCGTCCCGATATCTAGAAAGACGGCTTTAGTGCACCTGGATCTCACAAAAGGCGTCCAATTACCCACATATTGCGATAGGCCCTTTGTTTTCCAAAATTATGAAATACATTTCTGTGATACTTAGAAGATAGACAAAACCTATTGGATGAGAGATGGAGAAAATCACGACCCAAAAGGTCGTGATTTTCTAACCTATTTAACGCTCCTACGGATGGAGGCAGTTGACACCAAGAGAAAGGCTTTGGGAGTTAGTTTGGACATAGCGAAGGTTTTTGATAATTTTTGGGACTGAGCGCTCCTTTCGAAACTATCTTCAAATGGATTTCTCGGGAAAATGTGCGAAAGGATCTCCAGTTTTTTGACAGATGGGAACATCAAGATTGTTATGCGGACATAATAATAAAGGCCGCTACCTGTGGATATGCTTTATATACTGTTTGCGCCAATTTTTCTCGGGAAAACGTTTACGAATTTTAGAATAGACTTGTGTCTGAAGTCCACGCTGTTTTGTCCAGTCTGTTTTGTCCAGTCTTGGAAAAAGGACGACTAAATTGACTTCAATTTAACCCACAAATGACAATGACAAGATTGCACATTTACCGCAAAAAGTCACACTTCGTCGTATCTCCTTGGTTTCCCCCTAAAAGACCTCAGTTAGTATCGGAATACTTGGCATTGACTTAACGGTCAATTGGAAACGATGAACTTCAAATTGGTATGATATTTTTCAAAAAAATAATTTATAGGTAAGATTTTTAAAATTTACGCATAAATCGTTCACCTCTTCGTAGATACGTGTATCGGCAATAAAAAGTCCGATCACGCTGCATGTGTGTATGAAGATAATTATCAGCATGGAGAGCGCTCGCAGTCCGTCGAGGAACCGCAGGTCCGAGTGAGCCGGCGCGGGCTCCGACAGCGAGCGCCACGACTGACGCAGCGACCACGACACCGCCCACCGACTGTCTACGAGGACAATAAGACAACTATCAGCATGGAGAGCGCTCGCAGACCGTCGAGGAACCGCAGGTCCGGAGGAGCCGGCGCGGGCTCCGACAGCGAGCGCCACGACTGACGCAGCGACCACGACACCGCCCAGCCTCTGTCTATAAGGACAATGAAATTATTTAACTGTATTGATTCACTCTTCGTCATTATAAGCAGATACTTTTACGAGTTGGCTTCGAATATTAAATGATCCCATCAAAAACATCCTGTAAAAAAACCAAGTCACGCTGCTTAGATTTTCTACCGTAATGGCCATATTTTTGTTTTATTGAAAATGTAAATTGAGATGATAATAACTTAAAAACGAAGGTTCCGTAAAGGACTAAATAAATGAACCGACTTGGTATGGCATGGATCTCACAACTTTTTATGGTAGAAAATCTGAGCAACAAGACTGGGTGTTTTTTACAGGATGTTCTTGATGGGATCTCACTTCTTTTTGTAGATAGTCTTTACTTCTACTTTTATGTTCTTGGTACATTCCGTCGACCATTTTACAAGTTATCCTAGAACATAACACAAGGCACTCGTAAAAAGCGTTTTATCCCAGGCAACAACAACTTTCCTCTAGAAACATTTTTTATAGCGGGGAGTACCATTTAAAACAATACTGTGTCAAATCGACACATGTCAATATTATTCTAAGAGGTTCCACCGTGCATCAAAAGAGGGCACTATTACCTTTATAAGGTGATTACTGATTACTAAGCTTAGTTCAAGGAACTTGTCTAGAGGGCGGTATATACTTAAAAATATAACAGCCAAGTAAAAGCCTATTTTATGTGTGTTGATTAAGTAAATATTCAAGAAACCTTCAAGTCAAAAATATACTTCAAAAATTTTAAGTAAAATAAAATAAATTAATTTATTGATATTATATATACCTACTTAAAGAAAATAAAATATCTAACAATAGCAACTAAAATGTCTCATGAAAACATATCATCAATGAACATAATATACTGAAGGAAAAAAATATTATGCAAGTCTAAATCAACGGAATCTTTAAATATTAACTCGTCATTATACAATTGATAATGATATACATATGAAAAGTTTGGATCTATCCACAAGCCTTAATAACTGTTACATTGAGGAAATGAAAACCGAAATCAGTGAACTAAGGGTCCAACTACAATGCACTAGAGACGAATTAGATAATATTATACAGGAAAACAATGAACTGAAACGTACTGTAACACGACAAAGTCACCAAATCAATACACTTAAAGGTATATGCACTAGTCCAATAAATACGCATAAATCTAAGTTAACATATTCATGTAAAAAACGGAATAGACACTTGATTCAGGAAAAAAACAGCAAGCAATCATTAGAACATGACGAAACTTTACTTAAAGACAACACAGAAAATGAAAATTATAAACAAAACCACTTTGCCCAGTTCAAGTTGTGTTATCAGAATCATCGTTACCTAATTCACATACACGATCCCCCCAGGAATCACATAATACACGCCCCTCTACTTTATTACGAAGCTGTGTACAACAACCGTGTGATGAGACCACAGACAGTGCTGTTACAAGCTCATATAAAACAGAGGAATTTCAGGAGTCTTCTAGAAAACACGTCTACATCATTGGCGGAAAACAATGCAAAAACTTGGCATTTCAATTAACCCAATCAAGACGAAACTCGAAATATGAAAAGTATACATTTTCATCGTTTATAAAACCCGGAGCCTCGACAAAAGAAATTTTACATACGTGCAAATCTTTCGACTTTACTGTAGAGGACCGGATTATATTATCAGTAGGCCAACATGATTCAAATCCCAAAGAAGTCATGACCGAACTTAGCGCTGCACTAAAAGTACTAACCTGTCCTGTTTTTATTTTAAGTATTGCTGAAAATAAATGAATTTAAACTTAATAACATGTTAAAACTTACTTGTAGCTATTTTAATAATTGTAATTTTCTAGATTTGTGTAATTATAATTCATCACCAAGGACATTGCATAATATGAATAATCGTATATTTGCTAATTGCCAGAATATTAATTTCGCTCTTGATGAATTTGACTATGATCAAAAATATCGGTGTCATAAAAAAATATATATAAATGGATAAACTATCCCTTATATAAACACAATAAATATAATAGCTTACATGAATCATTGGAGGGTGTATCAGAGAAGCCAAAAAGAGGTACAATACCATATTACTTTTCTATAACAAAGCCAAAAGACATTCGTGACCAATTTTTCCGGACCCAAAACAACACATAAGTCGTGTCTTAATATCAACAAAATAGTCTATAATATAGACCAGTGATTCTCAACCACTGTGCCGCGGCACTTTTGTGTGCCGCCAAATTTCAAAAGTGTGCCGCCAAATTTTGCAAATATACCTATATTAATGTTATTATTATTAAATTGTATCATTTAAAACGAAAAATATTTAAAAAGTTATTATTGTAGTATTTCGTATATTTAAAATTTTTGTCATAAATTATTTATGTTGTATTATGTAAATAATTTTTATCTTTTTCTTTGTGTGCCGCCAAATTTTGAAATCGTTAAATATGTGTCGCAACAAAAAAAAGGTTGAGAATCACTGATATAGACCCACAACCCGTATCTACGGAGGTGCAACAGTCATATTTAACTTTATTACACCAGAACATAGCAGGCCTTACCTCAAAGCAAGACTTATTTAAATGTAACTTTAACTGAACTGTGTAAAGAGAACCAAAAGCCTGATATACTTTGTTTGTCAGAGACTTTTCTAAATCCCGGAATTGAAAATAACATTAATTTACGTGGCTTCATATTGGCCTCTAGCTACTGTAGATTAAACAATAGTCGAAGGGGTGGAGTCTGTATCTTTATAAAAAACGGATTTCCATTTCAGAAGCTACCTCAAATAAAAAAATACGTTTGCCTTAGATACAATATTTGAATGCTGTGGAATCGAAATCCCAAAATATAAAATTTGTATTGTCTGTTTGTATAGGACACCAAACTCTGACGTCAACAAATTTTTAAGCACATTAGACTCCTTGTTATTCGAACTATCAAGAAATGCAAAGAGAAAACTTATTCTTACTGGTGATTTAAATATCAATACTTTAAAACAGAGTTCTATAACCATCCTCTTTAAAAGCTTACTTCAGAACTATAACCTGACACTTCACATAACGGAACCTACCAGAGAACACGAATGCATAGATCATGTTATAAGTATCATAAATGGAGCTACCGGGTCCTAGCTTAACTTAGCACTTTCCGATCACAATACGGCCCAAATGTTGAGTATACCGATAAAATATAAAACTTATATTCCAATGACGTTATATTTACATAAAAGAAAATACAGCCCAGAAAACATGCAAAAGTTTCGTTATTGCATCAGGAAATTATTTTTTAACGATGTGTACAATGAAAAAGACCTCAACGTAGTGCTGAAATCCTTTCAGGAAGAGCTTGTCCTATTTTATAAATTATGTTTCCCTACTAACTTAATAAAAATCGATAATAAATATATAAATATACATATAAGAAATTTAATATAGCATAAAGCATAAGAATTAGCTGTAAAACAAAACGAACACTTCGTTATGCGTTTTAAAAAAAAACTGGCCAAGTGCGAGTCCGACTCGCACACCGAGGGTTCCGTATGAATGAGAAGAACATTCCAAACGTAATGCATGGTTTTCAAGACCTTTTTCTCTAAAACGCGTGAAGGGATTAAGCTGAAATTTTTGTCAAATACGAAGGTCAGTTACGTCTTGATGCCTTGAAAAAATCACACTTCTAAGTTAACGAAACAAAAAGTTATAGCCACAAATTTTGTATGAAAACGTACTTTGTCGAAAACCTAAAATAATCGGGTACTTCCCGTTGACCTGGAGTTGTAAAATTTGGCAAAAAGTAAGAACTTATAGCACATATATAGGAATAAATCTGAAAACTAGTAAATTATAGAAAGAAAGAAAGAAAGAAAGAAAAGTTTTTATTCAAAATAGAATTACAAGAATTACTTTTTAAACGTCAACAATTAAATCTACCACCGCGGTGGTAGATGTTAGGGTTGAACCGGTGCACCGGTTCAACCCTAGCCCTGTCCTGAGAAGAACCGGCGAAACAAACTCAGCGGGCCTCATGTTTTGATCAGTTGTAAAATTCAAAAATATATAAATACAAGTACATTTGCATATGATATAATACAATACAATTCATGAATGTACAATAATTATGGTACAGAAACAGCCTGGGAGGAGGGCACTAATCCCAAGATGTGGTATCTGTCATAAAATCTGTTACCTTATAGTAAGCCTTACCACACAAACGCTCTTTAACAACTTTTTTAAATTTATTAAATCGAAAGTTTTTGGACGTTTTCTGGGATACTATTGTAGAGACGTATGCATTGCCCCCGAAAGGAATTCTTTACTTTACTAAGTCTGTGAAATGGTATGTCTAATTTATGCCTGTTTCTCGTATTTATGTTATGATTATCATTTTTGGTTCTGAATTCACTAATGTTCTTTCTTACATACAATACATTATCCAAAATGTATTGAGAGTAAACAGTCAGTATACCGATGTCCTTAAATTTATTTCTAAGTGATATATTGGAGGCTAGTTGGTAAATTGCACGAATAGCTCGCTTCTGCAGCACGAAAATAGTGTTTATATCCGCAGCGTTTCCCCACAACAGTATGCCGTAAGACATAATACTGTGAAAGTAACTAAAATAAACTAATTTAGCAGTATATTCATCTGATATTTGTCTAATTTTTCTAACTGCGAATGCTGCCGAACTAAGCCTATTCGCAAGCTTGGTGATATGGGGACCCCACTGTAATTTAGAATCTAGTGTTATTCCTAGGAAAATTGTAGATTCCACTAGATCCAGAGTTTCACCATTTAATAATACATTGTATATATGTATATATGTAGATCATTGGAAAAATCATTATCAACTTATAACTAATTCGCCTGATAAATTCGTGCCTCAACCGTCTAAAAATAGACAGTTGCGTCACACATATACACCAACTATATGAATAATAAATTATTCATATAGTTGGTGTATCTAGAAAACTAGACATAAATTACAAAATTTTCCTTTGTTTTTTTGGTTTAGATACTAAAAACTAATTGTATTCTAAATTTGAAGCTTCTATGTATACTAAAAGCCTGCCTTAAACTTTTGATGAACGGTCAGTCAGTGAGTGATAAAATCGAGAAACTTTAACAAGGTCCAACTCTTAATCTACTGGTTCAAATGGAATGAAAATTGGAATATAACCTGTATACAGTGTTTTCTGAGATACTGAATTTTAGGCTTCCTGTTACATCCACAACTAAGTTATAGGGAATCGAAATTGGGCTGAATTGCTTCGAGAAAAGGATGGTACAGCCATGCCGCTTTTTTTCTCGACTTGGAAGGGGGAACGGCCGTGCCCACCAGATATTAGATAACAAAACGCAAAGTGTATTTGTATTAGATATTGATACATATCTCAAAGCTTAAATGCACCTACTTTTGTTGTTGTCTGAGAGGATCATGTCCGCTATAGTGCTGATGAGGGTAAGGGTCAGCAGGACCGCCACGAGACCCAGGAAGAGGAAGTCGTAGATATTGAAGTTTGCTGAATGGTTCTCCCGAGTGCAGTAGTCGAACTGAAGGAGCTGCGCTGTCATGTTGTACTCCACTGTGAAGCTGGTGTTCACACACGAGGCGAACCTTAATATAAAATTAAAAACATTTTAAATGTGTCATGTGGGCCCGAAAGGGCCGGCCCGGATGCATTTTTCTGGTACTTCTCAAGCGCACGCCGAACACCATCCCGGACATACATAGAATGACGGAGTTCTTGGATATCCCCGGGGTGGAAGTGGAGTCATGGCGCGGGCACAAGGGTCCATCCCAGTGCCATAAGTGCCAGCAGTTCCGGCACTCAAGCCGCCACTGCCACCGCCCGATCCGGTGTATCCGGTGCAGCGGTGGCCACTACGCCCGGGACTGCCCCCGGGACAAAAACGAGCCGGCCACCTGCGCCAACTGTAGCGGGCCCCACCCCGCCAACAGTCGCCTGTGCCCGGTCTACATACGCGAAGAAAAGAACCGGTACGCAGGCGCGATCGCGATTACACGCGAAACGCGCCGCACCGCCGCCCCCGCCCCGCCCGCCGCTCCCGCCCCTGC
>LUGF01010742.1:112416-129355 GCA_001625245.1 Calycopis cecrops
GTTTCAACAGGGGGCGGTGCATTGCGGGGGCAGACGCCAACATCCTAATGTTGGCGAGGCGGCGTTCGGTTGCCGCGGTCCCCGGATGGCAAGTCAAAATGAGGCAGAGGTTCAAACTCCTCCTCTGCTCGGTGACGACTGCTGCTAGCCATTGTCGGCAGCTCGTATCGCCAAGAGCGTCCGTACCGAGGATTGCATACTTTAGAAAACTTACAGCTAGTACATTGTGTATAACATCTTTTTAATTATAACAATTTTATACTAATTCGTTTACTGCAACAACTATTAAACTCTGGAATGCATTGCCAAACCAGATAAGGCAAGCTTCTACCATAAACATATTTAAAAATCTTATTAAAGAGCACTATTTAAATTCATAATTAATTTCGCATTGAATTTGTTAGTTTGTTTTCAATTTTGTTTGATTGTTTTTTTTTTTTTTCTCGTTTTTATTCTTCATATTTTTCCTGAAGTTAATCGTCATTATTTTTGCTCCATCCAAGGTATGACGTTTTATTATTATTACTAGTTTATATTTTTGTTTTTAATATGTTATTGATTTTTGTTCTAAATATGTTACATAATATTAAGCACCCGATATTCTCCAAGCAATACATTTTATCAAAATAATGGTTGCCTGGAAGATATCGCTCTGTAGCGATAAGGCCGCCACATTGTACTGTCCATTAGTTATAGTTTTCATGTACAAATATTTGTATTGGTGTATTGGTATGTACAATAAAGTTTTATTTATTATTATTAACATCAAAAAATTAAGTTAATAAAAGGTCAATTATAAGTTGTAAGTTTATTGTATATATTGTTAGATATTATACTTGTTTACAAATAAATAATATTGAAAAAAAAAAATTGCAGCCCATCGTTATAGTTCTGTTGGATGTGCTATATAGGTCTTATAATAATGGCTATATTCGTGACTTTGATTGACTAAGATGACTCAAAAATAATACCTAATTTTATCATGGAAACATTTTAGATGTTACATTATACCTAGCTGTGTTGTGCTATTTCACCTGCAAAGGGCACCTATTATTTTTTTTGGATAAAATGTATTTGTATGCTATTTAGAATTACGAGAATATTATTAGAAATCGTAATCATTAACTGTTCCGAATTTTTAACCAAATCGTATAAGTAACTTTTGCGTAAACATGGAAAAAATAAAAAATAATAATTGCTACATACATACTTTTAATATTGTGTTTATACGTAGGAAGTACGAATTTTGCTTCTGCAATGAAAACTTATTTAGGTATTAGTATGTTGTATTAAATTGCCGTTAGCATATAGTTTTTGCGTAAGACCTTCATCCAAGAATACCTACTATTTTAGTTTAATTGCACGTTCAAAAATATTTTAATTGTACCTACTTTATATTTAATATCATTTAAAATATTGATTATTATATTTTGAATAGTATAACTATCAAAGTTGGAATCTCTATAATAAACTAATTATAATAATATAAAATAAACTGAATATTTAAACGGCACGACCCCTGGAGGTCTTCGAGTCACAGGTTCGAGGTAAAATTTATTACAGTCAAGTCACTTGTTTAAAACTGGTGTATTCATCTAGGTTATGCAATGACCAGCAATAGGTTCGTTTGAGTACTTCCCTTTATTTTCACAGAATGCGGTTACCAAAACGTCTTTGTAAAAATAGCTCCAACCTCTCTCAAATAATGCGTCCAGCACTTAGTGTAAGTACGTCAATGGCAGACCGCTGACACACCAGTGCAAGTCCGCGAACACCTCATCAACAGATCCCACGGATGTGGGACATCGGCTGTGCACAGACGGCCTCCCTCGATATCGTGTGGTAGGTCCATATGGCTTTGATAGCTATGATTCACAATTCAAGCCTGCGCAAGAGGGCCTTGTTAGAACTTGGATAGAGAGCCAATTGATGGGATGATTGTCAGTTACGGTCAGAACCCTATGGTGGCACTGATATGTTTGGTTGTAGACGACCGAGCGCACCGAACGTCCCCGCCTGTCGGCACAAGCGCTTCTCTGGGGCTAACTGCCGAGGGCTATGAAAATATAAGTCAACAAAAACGTATTTACTCAGTAGTCATCTGTGTAATATGCTACATCAAGGCCTGGTGATTTGTTTCAATGTGAATCCAGACGAAACATATGTTACAAAATAATAGAAAAAGGGCCGAAACAGACCGACTCATTGAGCACATAGAAATAGCTCCGCCAGACAGACTCCGTGCTGAAACAGATCCCAACCGCAGAGATCGTGATCCTTGGCGACTTTAATGCCCACCACGTTCACGTTCTACCGATCATGCGGGAAGATCTTTTTATGACTTTGCTTTGGCATATGGTTTGGCACAATTGATATCTTCGCTCACGCGAATCCCATATGTGGATGACTATACACCTTCCCCGTTGGGCCTTTTGCTGACCTCCCATCCGTACAGCTACCTGGTTTCCGTCGATGCTCTTCTAGCCTCGTCGGGCCACTGCCAGATACGGAGTTCGGTGCCAGTTAAACGTAGATCAAGGCCGGGTCTCATTAACTGTCGTCGTGTCTGGCACTATAGGTCAATATACTGGGATGGGATGCGGCTTTTCTTTGCATCCTACCCATGGGGGCGGATTTGCTTCTCGCTGGATAATCCTGACGCAGTGCGGAATCTGTCTCTGACGTGGTACTTCAAGGAATGGAACTATTCGTTCCGTTTTCTATGGTACAAAAGAGTAATTGCCAAAACAAAGTCTGAGCACATTGGCGGGAGACTAGTTCGCCTTCCTTAGGGAATTTCTATTTTGAATAAAAACTTTTTCATTTTTCATTTTCATGTTGTTAAAGACAATGTATTTCAAACTTTTTCTTTTTTCAACTTTTGAATTGTATAAAACGCATAACTTATTAACTATCCGTAAACTTTTATTTTAAATACTGTCTTAAAAACCCATAAATCAACTATAACTATTTGACCCGTGGCGCGTTAAGACAGGTGCCAACTCCGGAGCACATTTCCGCAACAATATCGGTGCGATGCCATCGGGCCCACTCGACTTGTGAACGTCA
This sequence comes from Calycopis cecrops, assembly GCA_001625245.1. Taxonomy (NCBI): domain Eukaryota; kingdom Metazoa; phylum Arthropoda; class Insecta; order Lepidoptera; family Lycaenidae; genus Calycopis; species Calycopis cecrops. Next base: position 115,486 of record LUGF01010742.1, read on the forward strand.
AGGGAAAATCCAGCCCCTTTCCGTTCTGTCGGAACTTAATGTCCGACAACGATTAACTATACACTGTGGATAGTAGGCGGTGGAGTTTCCTGGTCGTCCAGAAAGACCACCAGTACCAGAATGCCCCGTGCGTTATGAATTTACAATAATTATGGTGCAGAAACAGCCTGGGAGGAAGTTACTAATCCCAAGATATGGTATCTGTCATAAAATCTAGTACGCCTTAGTTATTATTGATTTTTAGTCTCTTTCTGCAAATTTTGAAAACTTTAAAAACTGTACTGTACTGTAATAATAATTGTATATGTATCTTGCAAAATAAATATATATTTATTTATTTATAAATTTTTCCTGTGTCTAGTGCATTTAAGTATACCTGGCGTCATCCATGGTTTTATGATCCGGTTTCTCTTAGGTATAGGGATTACAGAGGTGTTTTCTTTTAATGTTTCACCTATAGAATAAACTAATTGTTCTAATATTAAATTAGGATCATTATACAGATGTAAATTATTAAAATTTTTATTCATTAATGTTTGTATGCAATTTTATTATATTTAATTAATTTATGACCAGATGTTATCCCATGCGACGCTAGCATTGTTAAATAATTAATCTGTTATTTAGTTCTACTGAATTTTCATTTTCTGTAGGCGTTACGTTAATGTTTATGTCACCAGTTATTATTATGGTCTTGTGGTTTGATATAACTTGTAAATATAAATCTAAGAAATGTATAAATGCACCTGCGCTATAATTAGACGGAGATCTATATATTCCTAGTATAACGCAATCTCTAGTTTTAATTTCTAGACAAGACGCTTGTTCCAATGTAATTTCTTCATAACTAGTATTAGCACACAGTTGAAGCCAAAGGGGACGCATTGGCGGTTAGTTTGGATATAGTGAAGGCCTTTATTTATTTATTCGAATATCGAATCGGCAAGTCATACATCTGTTTCGACTACAGACGATGACACCACCGTGGTTAGTATTTTATAATCTACACTTTTCAGAAGCTCTACAGCAATCATGGTCACGGGTGGTCAATTAAACAAATCATTATTATTTATTTTACTAATCCATTAATCTTCTACGTTGTTATTTGGCAAATTTCAACCCCCCTCTCCCCCCCTCCCCTGCACAGTCTCCGGCTCGAGAATGGTGTGAAGGTTGCCTGCCCAGCGCCGGGGCTGTGACTGGCAGAGGCCCTGACGAGCAGGTGTCTGACCTATGACCCTACAACATGAACATACTATGCTATTACTCCTATTTACATTTTATTAATTTAAATTATGGCCCCTATATCCGGCGCAGGGAACAAGAGTTACATATACTTTATACCTTCTAGGTGTCTGGAAGAATATGGGCGCCGATGTATTTGGTACCTTATCTGTGTTTACATGTCCCAATAAGAAAGTAAGTTTATTTTTCGTATTTTTTACTTACCTACTGATTTTCTTCCTCATCGTCGTTGCTACCATGAAAAAGAAAATAATTAAAATTTAACAAATAGAGTCAAAGGTTTGTAGGCAACATGTTATGTACCGTGACTTCACGAGTTTAGAAGCTTTTTAGGACCGTGGCGATTGAAATAATAACAACAATGGTAAAAACGCTATGAGAAGAGAAAAAAAACAATGAAATAATTTATCACAATTAAAGTGCGTAAGAATTACCTACTACTAAACGAGCCATAAAAATTTTAATAACATATTGTTACAAGGTTTTCCTAATTAGTAAACTTGTGTTAAGAGTATAAAATATGTTCTCAAATTCATTACAAAATGTTTGCCACATTAATTGTACTAGTAGACACACCAAGATCGATTCGATCTAAGTGAAACTTTTTTGTACTCAAAAACTAAATATCATGTCATATTATGACCTTGTAACTAAGGTACCTAAACAATTTATGTAGAATTTTCAACACTTGCAAAAGACACAGAACTTCATCAATCAACACGTGAATCTTATATTATATCAATGTGTCAAATGCTTGGTAGTGTGTGTTAAGTTTTATTTATTAAATTAAAATACCTTATAAACATTATTATTAAAAAATAATAGCGTTCTGCACTTCTCTTACACGTAAACTATAAGCAGAGTACAATATAGAGTAATTTATCATCATACAAATGAACGGTTTTCAATGTGTGCGTGCCGCCCACACGCCGCACAGCACACTTGCACAAAATCTCAATAAACTCTAATATACTGGCTAAGCGGCTGTCGGCCGGAGCTCGCCGACGCGCCGGTATAGTTAGTTCGCGCGCATTCGCGTACCTATTTTCCCGCGCATTCGTGTATTTCCCCGCACATCCGTTTATTTGTACCTACTAATACTACTAATGTTGTAACATTCTACTTATGTTTTCAATACTTGACTTATAATAACTACTGTTATAGCACAGACAACAAAAAACTCAATTTAAGCAATTTGACATGATGTTATAATATCCAAATCGATATCGTAAAATCTCATTATAACACTGTGTGAGAGCGAGAGAGAGAGAGAGAGTGGTGAGAAAGCCTTTTTTCAAAATCCTAACAGTGCGCGTTCGCTCCTGATTGGCCCTGCGCGCGCTGCAGCTGCGCTCTCATTGGTTCAGTGCCAGCTTGCGAAGGATTTGCGAGAAAGAGACAAAGCTCTACAAAAAAATGAAAGCAAAAATGAACGCCACAGACAACGAATAATCTACTGTTTAGTAGAAATTTAAAAGTAAAGTCATGTGATTTTTTCTCATTATATTTCAACATTGAAGCTGGTATTTTAACATTGAATTATAAAAAGTATATATTTACGCGCCGCAATTTTTGCAATCAAATTAAAGTAGATATTTAATAAAAATATTTATCTTCAAAGAACATTACATTTTAAATCGTCGGTCAAGCAGTCGTAGCCTCGTCGGTCAAACAACGAATGGGGCAATACGCGTGAATTTAATGTTTCGCAATGTTTGATTAATTGATTAATTGCATTAGTGAAGATAAAGTAGTGTATGCAACTGCATATAACACGGGTATTAAAACACTCGTGAGGTACTATTTTGAAACTCGCGTTCGCTCGTTTCAAAACTCACACTCGTGTTATAATACCCTTCGTTATACGACAGTTGCATAAACTACTATTAGCTCAGTTGATATAATAATATGTATAATAAATATTATGACGTGAAAAAAAAATGCAAAAAATATTATAGAGTTTTCGGGTGTCTCTAAGGATTTTTTTTATACTTACTATAACAGAGCAAACGAGCAGTCCGAGCTAATTCACCATTCAATTCATGACTTCCGACGCCCATAGACATCTGCATATCTGCAGATGCGTTGCGCTCCTCCCTCAATGGGCTTACACACACATTTTTTTAAATTGTATATGGGGGCAAACGAACACTCGGGGCCATTTTCAAGACTACTAACGTCCATAGACATCCGCACAGAAGCTATATAATATAAATTTAGTAAATTTACTTACTTTATTCAAAGTTACCATTACATTGTTATTTTTTGGGCAAACGAGCAGTAGGTGCCAATTTCAATCCTACTAACACTCATAGACATCCGCACAAAGACTTTACAAGAGTAAATTTAGTATATTTACTTACTTTATTAAAAGTTACCACTACATTATATTTTATAGTATAAGAGGGCAACTGGGGGAGAGAATGACACCTTTCCCGGTCCTCGACCTTTTCTCATCCGCAAATAGCTCGTCAATAAAGTGACGCGAACGGAAGTGTGTTAAGAAGGCTGGCGTACCTGATACTGGGAAATTCCAAACGATATTTGTTGGAAGAGAAATATAAGGTACCAGGGGACGACGGAATTACGGCTGTGCTTCTGAGAGCTGGCGAAAAGCCGGTACTCCAAGTTCTCCAGAAACATATCAATGCCGTCATTCTTAAAGGCGGCTTTCCATAAGCATGGATCACAAGGTTTGTGGTTCAGTTCTCTAATGAAGATGGTACATCTTCATTGAAGAATTACATCTCATTTCTCTGTACAGTGTTTCTCAATTTCTGAGCCACGTTTACGTAGACTGTCACGCAAATTTGCCCACTTCCAGCCTCTTGAACAAGCCGGCTTCAGTGAAGGTATAGTACAGTCACGAACAATAATATGTATACACTTTAGTACCTTGTCACAATTACTTTCGTACATACACAAGTCGAAGCAATAATATGGGATTTCATAAATAAAGACGAGAGATACAGACAACGCACTAAGATGAATATATTGCTCGTGACTGTATGTTACGCCTATAGCGGTTGGTCGTTATAGAATGTTCTGCAGAAGGCACATTTTCCTCTAATAAAAATGAATTAGCGATTGACATAATATTATGTTTAACAATGCGTATTATGCATATTAATTCATTTTTATTCAATTTCTTCCATAAAATATAATATATATTTCCAAAATAAAATATTTTTGCATGACATCGTTTTGATTTATTTACCTAAAAGGTAACCCTTGACCTCTATCATTGACCGCCGTTCTCAGACCTCCAGGTTGAATGGAATACCTTAATATTCGTACATACAGTATAAGGGGACACACAAATCTCAGTAGTATGCGAGTATTAGTATTTTACAGTCACGTAGTACAATTAGTGTTGTGTTGCAAACATTTTTTATGTAAATGCGAATTTTCTTGTTAACTGCATGATACCTACATCTTGTATCAGGACGAATCGATGGCACAACTTCGTCATTTGTTGTAGTATTTAGTAGTAGAGTGAGTTAATGATTTCATAAGTTTACGCGAACTTTGCACATTGCAATAAAACTATTAACAGATTTTACTGCTGTTTGCAAAATACTTAGATAGACCGCGATACAATACGCTAAATACTTACAAAACAATATCAAGTGATTTATTAAAAAATCGACGAGAAGAGTCTTTGCATCATCATCATAACCTAGTCTTAGGTGTACTCGCGTACATGTGTCGCCCCCGGGTAGGTTCCGTGGTCGCGGAACTTGTTGACGGAGAAAATATTAAAAAAGCAGTCGTAGCTCTTCATATTAAAGGGTCAAAGCGGTTGCCGCTGTCGATCCTAGCAACACAGGAGTAGCAGCTGCAAGAACAAGTGGCGGGCCGATTTATCTTCTCATATAAAAAGTCTGAAAACCCGGTAGCAAAAAGATCTGGGTAAACAATGTCCCTGAGGGAGGCCATTGGCTCACAGAACCTGCCACAGCTGGTGACTCCCGTGAGGGGAAGGTTCGTAGTCTCAGGCGCCGCTGCCAGATCGAGGCGCTACACTCATGGCAACTCCTGCACAGAGACCTACGTCGGCAACTATGTTCGGTGAGCATCTGTGTCGTGCGGAAAGTCAAGGATATGCGTCTTCTCATCGTCCAAGCATCTACGTCGCCAGCTATAAGACAAGGCGACTTTATCCTGGAGTGTGGGCGCCGCTGGGATTCTTCGCAGGGGGTTGCATCTGCATCAACACACGCTATTATATCTACCCAATAAGTTACATAATCTGGGGTTGAGTGTTACTCGTGAGTCTTTTTGTGATTTGGCTTATATCTCATTAATAGTTTCTTATATCGAATGTGAACTCATCAATTTTGTTTTTATTTTCTATTATTTAATTATACTGGTTTTTTTATTATTTCATTACTTTTTCAATCGAACCCATTGTTGCTTTATCAACATTCATCTGATCAGAAGAGGATTTGGTAAATCTCCGGGTGCACCTCCATCATCGACTGGACTAATTAACCGACATCATTTATAGAACTATATATTATAATTATAATCATGTATTATATATAGACATACGTTGATATTAGAGTTAAGATTATTTTTTCTAACGCCAACCACTTATTACTTGGATTTGTATTAATGATATTTTGTAATATTAGTATTTTAATTCACATGGGTAATGCTACCAAGTATTTTTTTTTATTATACTTTAGTAGATTTATTACAAATATAATTTTACGTATATTTCCTCATGACGCAACTTCAGAAAAAAAATAATTAATTTGATTATGACTTGTTAGTCGAGATTAAGTCAAACATAAATACCGTAGACATTGTATTCTCTGTCCACGATAAATACGGTTCAAATGCCAGTTAGAATTGACATTTTACGTCAAATCAGATCACATTTATCTTTTTCGTAACTGATAGCCTAACGGTTTATCTCGCCGTGCATAAGTCGAACTGGTTAGGTCTAGGCTGTATTGTCCTCCCCCCGAAGGTGCTGCCACCACAATATCATGATCCTTGGTGGTGGTTTTTACGAGTCTGTAACCGTGGTGGAGAGGCTTGCGTACCTGTGTAATTCCCAAGGTTGTGCCGGACAGGACTACCTATACCGGACAGTCTTGGAGGGAGAGATCAGATTATGAGCAGTACTCGAATTCCAAGTTCGCCCTCGATGTCCCAAAATCTACAACTGTGCGATTCAGGCGCAGCTTTTTACCGCGCACAACATCATTGTGGAATTTGCTGCCACAGTCGGAATTTCCGAAGCGATACGACCCGGGGCTCTTCAAGAAAATAGCTTACTCTTGTTTAAAAGACCTCGACTTTTGCGGATGTCTATGGGCGGCGGTAGTAATTTACTAAACTTATCCTATTAAAAAAAACAAAACTGTAATCACACGCGAACGTCATCAATCAAATCTCCAAAAAAAATCTCTAATTTTCTGTAGGCCTTTTTGTACATATTTTAAGAGTCTTATCAAGGACTTACGGTTTTATCTTATGACCTAGGCTATATATGCGTGTAGGGTGGAGGTGCGCGGCCAGTAGTGACGAACATGTGGCGCGCGGTGGTTCTCCTCGCGAGTGCGGCCGCGGGGCACGCGCGGGTCGCGGGTAAGTCCTATAAACCTTACAGGCAGAAGTAAACGCCCACCTTCATAGTTCGTCGCCTGTATATTTAGGATAACTGTGGGTTTATAAACTGTTTATTTTTAGTCAAGAGTATGAACTTGACTAATAACTTAACAGCTTACAACCCACAGTACACCACTTACAATCAATGGAATATAAGTCTCTTTTTGCCCTGAACCTAAATTTGTATCATTGATGATTTTTCGATTTTGGTCGTTGTTTGAATTCGACGCCGAAGCCAAAATGGGCCGGCACGACCGGGGTGGTACCTCTCGCTTACACGAGACCGGCGTAAAGTGACGGCTGTGCTGTCGCGTTTCGTGCGGTGTGTCGGTGGTTGTTGATGCTGATGAGTGATGATGATAAATGTTAAGAAAGTTTAAAAAGAAAGTATGGTGGTTGTAGTGAAAGACGACTGTGGAAGCACGAAACTGTGCACGTCATTAGATGAACATGCAGTGTGGGATGACGAAATGAAAGCTGCTATTGAAATGATGATTAAGGAATAGCTAGTCCATATTTTATGTTTGCAAATGAACTTCCTCGTATTTTTATAGTAGGTTCCTCCCCGGTCATGACGACCGAATTCAGCTGCAATGCAACAAGGAACCAGCTTTTACTAAGTTGAAAAATTCTTAGTAAGAAAAATATGAAGATATATATAATATATATTTGTTGTAGGAATGCCACTAAACCAGAGCCATAAGAGGGGTTTAGTTAGAAAAACTTGATCCGGAATGATCAAGAAGAGTATAATATACTTCTTCCTTATCATTCCGGATCAAGTTTTTCACTCCGCAGCATCATAGAGAAGCATCTGGGTCATCAGAAGGTTTTCTGCGGTTACGTGGATTTCGAAAAAGCGTTTGAGAGAGTTATGTGAAAGATATTTTGGGATACATCACCCAGTTATGAGATAGATGGATCTCTACTGCATGCTTCCATATATTATCATGATCAGATAATAACGGACGTAAGAGTTGTGGTCGATGATATAGTATTAGAGCATGTGATTTTAGCAGGTTTGGTTGCCCAACTTGCCCAGCATAATTATGTACTAATCCCAATTTATTGAATGAAGTGAGAGCTACGTATGTCAGAAAAGGCATGAAAGTATAGATAGTGCGCTCGAGGTGAGGTCATCGTGGTGTGAGCTTTAGAGGCTGCGTTCGTAATAAAGAAGTAAAATGCCTAAGTAATAAGTAAAAGAAATTGCGACTCTTTTAATCCGCCGCTCCGTAGGTCTCACATAATAAGTTAGAGATTTAGGAAAATACTGAAGAAGCACAAGCTTAAAAAAAATAGTACCGCCAAAGAACATCATTTATTTCCAGATAGCTCGCCGCACCCCTTCCACCGTCTCCCGAAGTTGTACCATCTGGACCACTACGACCGCTGCCTGGCGAGCCCCGGGGGTCTGTACTGCTCCGGTAGCTTCAAGATCACCGCCGGGAAGACATCGCCCGTCTATGACTTGCTCGAGGTCATCATTTATATTTTAATTAATTTTCCTTTATCAAAGATTTTTATACTAGTACTACCTACTCCTTTTTGGTTTCTACAAAAATGTACCAACACGAAAAATGAAAACATAAATATTTCAAACAAATAAAATCAAATCATTTGCTCTCGCTTACACGAGACTGGCGTAAAGTGACAGCTGTGCTGTCGCGTTTCGTGCGGTGTGTAAGTAGCCGGTGGCCCATGGAGGTGGGAGGAGAAAGGAAGGCAGCGCATCTGTATAGCCTCTATGCGGATGTTTGTGGGCGTCGGTACTCATGAAAATGGCTCCGGCTGCTCGTTTGCCCTCCTATATCATAACAAAAAAAAAATTGCAAACTGTGATTTGCTCTTTAAAAAAATATTATATCATACATTAGGTACTATCTGGACTTTGTTTTTTGCTTCATAGGCGGTATCAGCAGATCGTTTCCTCTTCAATCGCTCAAACCTATACAGAGGATACTGCCTCAGCGTGCGATGTCCCTCCACCGAGAAGAACAGCACCTGGCGCTTCGAGCAGTGCGTTCAGAGGGACATGAGCAAAGCCGGGCTGCGAGCCAAGCTAGACTCGTACCACTGCTACACGAACTCGCCGGAACGGCCGCCGGACGCGGTCGACAGGATGTTCTTAGGCGCTGTGTTTGCGCTTCTCTTCTTCAACATCTTGGGCACTTTGTACGACTACATCACGGGTGGACAAGGAAGTAAGTGGAGTTTTATAACAATTTTATAGTAGCAGCTCTTTTGACTCCCCTTGAACGACAGTAGGAATGTTTTGGTAGCTGAGAATCTCACACTTAACCCTATATTTATATATTATATATTTCTCTAGGTACCTCTTCTGTCTAAGCTCGGAAATAGCACGAAACGCATGACGTCACACCGTTGTTATGTGAGATTAAACTGGGCTAGAAAAAATAGACGTCACGGTGCGTATTTATTGTATTACAAAAGAGAAAATAAGGGCCAATATCGCGTAGGATTTATGGTACCATAGGAGCACAAGAGTCATAGTCTCTCAGAAATATTGACGCCACCTCATGACGAACGTCTATCGGTTAAGTTATAGAAAATTTAAAAAACCGACTACAAAAACTACTAGACTACTAACTACATATTTAAAAATTAAATTTAATACAATTAAAAATATAAAAAGCTTATTCGAAGTGGTCTCCGTTAGCTGCAATACAATCCTTTAAATGCTGAGGCCAGTTATCACTTTTTCGCACTTTTTCCATATGAATATCCGTAAACAACAAGTTTTCTGTGACCTCCCTTTGCGTACTGCTTCATTAGTTGTTTCGATTTTACCACCCTATTCATTATTAATTAATCTGTTAAGAAAGGACCAGTGCGTCTCTTATAGGCTGCAAGTCCTAAATTATCTCTTAAAATACGTGACAGGGTTCTAGGTGCTACCCTTATTTACCGAGATAAAATCTTTTGCTTTTTAATAGGATTTCTTCGAATTCCTTCCCTTACTGCTTTGACCATCTTTTTCGTACGAACACTATGTAGACGGCCAGATCTTTCTTTGTCACAAACAGAGTAAGTCTCATTATAATTTATTATACAATTATATATATTTATTAATAATAGCCCGATACCAAACATTTGACTAATACCAAGTGTATAGAGAATTTTAAAAATTGCATTTGGCTCCATACCTACTTGGTATAATGCACAGCGATTCTTTCCTCTTTATCAACCCACTCCATTTTAATATCGCAAAATATTGTACAATGTAATGGCGCCAAAATGAGAAAACACAATGAACAATAGTAAATGACAGATCGACGAGACGTCGTCGTAAATGACAGGTTCCAAATTCAAATGTAATATTTTTTTATTTTTAATTGTAACAGTATTAATGGCCAGACTAAGTATAGACGACAAAAGATTGTCCAAAAAGTTCCTACAGAAGGCCATTTTTTTTAAATTTTTTGTTACGTCCAGGAGTGAACTATTAAAGGCAAATCCGTTACGTCACTCACAATGACTGTTGCAGAGAGCAAGCTGCTGATGGCGTGGTCGATGCGCGCCAACTGGGCGCGTCTGACGGCCAGCTACGAGGACGGGGACAAGAGGCTGCTGGCTCTGGCGCCTATACAGGGTGTCAGGTATTAACTTTACTAGTGTACGGGAGGGACGTTGAGTGACGGCTATGCTATCAGGTTTCATACGGTCTCTGAGACTCAACACAAACCTTTACCTTCTCCACTGTCTTTGGTTGGCTAGAAGAGACACTAATCAAAGTTGTTTATTTATTGATAAACTATTTAAATTAACTTAATTTGTTCAATTTACTTGGACTCAATTATATAAATGCAAGTACAAGTGCTTGAGCATATACAAGTGTACTCTCTATAACACCTTTCTCTTATTCGGATGGGGATGCCAGGCCGACCGGAGAGTGAGGCGCAGAGATGTCACCGCGGACTTTGTGCCTGTGGCTTCAATCGCAACAAATAAAAAATTACGTGCGAAAGTCAATATTTAGATAGGTTGTGGGTTATTTTAAAATGATCTAAGTATTCTGGCACATAAAGTGCAACAATGTCAAGTTTCACCACAATTTGTTTAGCGCTTGTGGCGTGATTGAGTAGTAATAACATTTGACTTAAGAAGTACAATTCAATATGATTCAATTTATTTATTTGTCAAACCCCCAAACCGTAACATATGAAACATCAAATACAACTTATAGTAACTTTATGCCATAATATTATAGTGATTTTCAGATGCAGTATGATCGTGATAGTGATCGTTACACATACTATCACCATCAACCATTACGTGTACTCTAGCGATCCCACCGTCTTCGAAAAGGTAATTTGAGCTCTTACAATATTCTAGTAACTTTTTTACTATCGAACGAAAGGGGGCAAACTAGCAGCTTTGATAGAGTACCGACGCCCATGTACATCCGCACGATGGTTACCCAGATCAGTTGCCCTCCTTTGCCCTCCTCTCCAATGCGTCAATGTAACTTTAACGGAGCACTTTTCGTTCACAGTTGGTAATCCATCCTATGATGGTAATAATGAAGAACGGTACATCCATGATCCAGCTGTTTTTTGTAATATCCAACTTCCTGTACGGGTACATCTCACTGATATATGCCAAGGAGCACAAGTCGAGCTTCGCCGACATACCGCTGAGGATCCTCTACAGAGTGGTCAGGTGAGGGCTGGGACAAGATTATAATGACGAGCACCGCTGGCGCAGATAATTACAGTGTTCACAGTTGAATATCGTCCATCGCCGTAGTCTCTGGACATGGAGGGTTGCCATATTGCCGACTTCCCGAGTTCGCACTGGTACGTATACTCTAAAAATAACTTAAAGGTTCTTCCGATCCGAAAATCTCACGTTCGGCTTATATATAATTATATATGTCGCAACATATGCCAAGTGGAAGTAGGACGAGTCGGACAGATCAGAGTTGACACCTGATGCCTAAGTTCTGCATCTTTACTGGTTATCCGCAGCTCTCTATCTACGGTGATATGCTTGTAACTGTCACTAAGTAAGTCACGGTAGTAATGTCAAACATCCCTCTGTCTCTTGTCATCTGTACCTAGTCATAGACATCATCTATGGTATGAGTATGCAGTATATAGTCTATGACTAAACATAGAAAACACATCTATTTAAACAACTTATAGGCTCTAAACCAGGCTTTTAGAATGGCGCAGATCGCATGACGCTTATACGCATTTGATCAGCAAATATGACAAACATAATGCTGGTGGATGCATGCCTGCTGCAACAGGCTCGTAGTAGGGATACAGTCAGATAAGTTTTAGCAATATAAAGTCAACAGTGTAAAACGACCGTACGCGATTGCATAAAATCACTTGATTGTTATTTAGTCTCTGATTTGTTGTCAGAAAAATAATTGTGCTCCATGCGTCCGGTGTAACGGCGCTGTGAATGTAAGAATTAAAGAGTTTTGCCAGCTCTGCTAGAGCCAGTGTTCATCCTGTTCTTCGTATCTCTGCAGTAATTCCATCCTCGTCCGGAGCTCGGGTTGCTAAATTATTGTGCAAGAGCTATCATAATCTCGCCCAATTCGATATTGAGTAGCTTGTTTGTAAGGTGGCGACAGTCAAGCTTTGTGGGTCGTCGGATCAACCAATGTGGATCTCTGCGACTCCTATATTATTCTTTATTTCTTCTTGACCAAGAAGAGAAGAGTCAATAGGATCTGAGAGATATCCTATTGATCAGTAGGACCTCTCTCAGATGCCCTTACATTACTGTGCAGTTGCTGTTTGTCGACAATATCCAAAGGACGCCATTACAACTATATTTTAAGCCAACGTTGGCAGCTCAAAAGATGACCTCGGTGAAGTTTACCTACAACCTACATCTCTATATCGCCAGTAGATCATATTACATCCGTGAAATTGTATATTACTAATGTAACTTCACAGACTGTCTCCAGTGCACCTTGGGGTGGTGGGCTACGCCGCGACCTGGTGGCGCAGGGCCGGGGACGGTCCTCAGTGGGACAGCATGGTGGGAGCCGAGAGCGCCATCTGCCGGAGGAAGTTCTGGCTCCACGCCTTCTACCTGCACAACTTAGTGGACAGCAAGCATCACTGTTTAATGCAGAACTGGTAATAATAATAATAGTTTTCCTGGCCGAATTTGTTTTCAAGTACTTTACCTACTGAATATTTGTTGCATAGAGTTAGGACGAAAGTTCGCGGGGTCATAGGTACTACCAGATGTTAAAGTTGGTAGTGCTTTTAAATTATTTTATTTACGCCTAATATTTATATAATAATAATATTTCTTGTGAGATCAACAGATCAACAGATCAGCGAGACAAGATCGAAGTCAAAATACAAGTAGGCGAGAAAAAGTTTGAATATGTAAACGAATATATATATATACCTTGGCCAGGTCATATCAGTTAAAGATCTCTCAAATAAAAAAACAGATAGACGGATAAATAATACCTGGCAAAGATACTGGTCGCTCAAGGAAATAATGAAAAACAAACATGTACATACATGTATACCGATTGCAGATAAGAGAAAAGTTTATAATACATGCATTCTTCCATGCCTCACCTATGGTTGCCAAACTTGGCCTCTATCTCAAAAAATCGAACACAAGTTAGTAGTATACCAAAGAGGAATTGAAAGGAGCATGATGGGCCTAAGGCTAGTAGATAAGTGGAAGGCAACAAAAATTCGAAGCATTACCAAAATAGCAGATGTTAGAGTAAAAACACGAACATTGAAGTGGAAATGGACAGGTCATATGATAAGAACACAAACAGAAAAGTGGACAAAAAGAATAACAGAATGGTACCCAAGGGATGGAAAGAGACGCAAAGGAAGACAGGTTAAAAGGTGGGCAGACGATCTGTCGAAAGGATGGAGGAGGATAGCACTAGATCGGCATGAGTGGAGAAAACTTGAGGAGGCCTATGTCGCAAGACAACCTGACCCGGTAGCTGAAAATTCTATAACTCCGATATATAATT
>LUGF01010742.1:136808-150033 GCA_001625245.1 Calycopis cecrops
CCCCCCCGGCCAAAGAACCACTCGACGAACTTACTGAACTGAAACATCATACTCGAACACGAAATTGACGCAAAAGGAGAAAACGGTAAACCTTATAGGATCGCTTTGTGACAAACACAAATGAAATAAGTAGAAGTAGAATCATGAAATTTCAGAAGAAATTCAATAATACTGATTTCGCGGGGAAATCAACGTGAGCGGAGAAAGCGGAAGAAAATTTAGGAATGTCTAAAAAAACTGGTGACCCACCTCGGTTCTTGGTTTCTCGGCGTTGGTTGTTGGGATGGGGGAGGCGTGATCTCGTTGAGCAGAAGTTCGTCTCTCACGGCACAGATTTACGCGTATTTATTATTCCATTATTATTATTGTTAATGTGCTCAAATTAATAAAAGATTTTACACTCAAATCACACTAAATAACAAAGGCGTTTGCGCAGACGTAGAGGACAGTTCGCCAACCAGGAGACAAGAGAGAGCTGAGATCGAAACGTCAAAACGTCAAAAACTGTCACTGTCACTGTCACTGTCACTTGTCAACTTGCCAGTGATGATGTCTTTCTAGTTTTGCGCTGTGGCGATAGATGTCGCTACACGTCTTGAGTTTTGCGGGAACAAATACAATACACAGACGATCAGTTTTCTGGAGGCCTTTTTATGCTTAGGGGCGAATAAGAAATATCGCTTTAACTCATGAACTATTTTATATACATGTTTATTTATTAAAAACTGGCCAAATTTTCAGATTTGATTAGACTCGATAATACATTCGATTTATGAAATAAAAATAAATAAATAAAATAGGTCAAGCTATGCGAAAAAAACTCACGAAGGAGCGACGCCGGTGCGTATCACGAAAATATTTATATTTCAAACAAAATTACAATCACACGCGAACTTCATCAATTAAATCTCCAAAAAAAAGTCTCTAATTTTCTGTATGCCTTTTTGTATATATTTTAAGTCTTATCAAGAACTTACGCCTTTAACTTATGACCTAGGCTATATATGCGTGTAGGGTGGAGGCGCGCGGCCAGTAGTGACAAACATGTGGCGCGCGGTGGTTCTCCTCGCGAGTGCGGCCGCGGGGCACGCGCGAGTCGCGGGTAAGTCCTATAAACCTTACAGGCAGATTGAAGTAAACGCCCACTTTCATAGTTCGACGCGCTGTGTGCTTACGATAACTGTGGGTTTATAAATTGTTTAGTTTTTAGTCAAAAGTATCCACTTGACTAAAAACTTAACAGCAATAAATGGAATGTCCCTTTTGTCCTGTACCTAAATTTGTATCATAGACGACGTTCCGAAATTCAGTCGTTGTTTGACATCGTTCCGGTTACATGTTGATTACCTTCTTGGTATTTTCTGTTGTGGTGGGCGGTTCAATTACAATGTTTAATGTTCGTTTATTATTTGTGACTGTAGCTCACATGACCTGATGCGACTGGTGCAAATGGAGCAGTAGCTTTATCTCGGTCGTAAGTTCGAGGTGCCTCGTACATCGGTACGCAAATCCTTTTCGACGGTTTCAGGAGACATGCCTATTAGGGTAGAGATTTTATAATTTTAATTTCCCTTTAATGTTAATTAATGACCTATAGTTGTACGAGCCTTCATGATATCATCAGCTTCTTAACATATCTATCTAATCTATCTCTAATCTAGTCAATTACAAATGACACACGTAAATTCTAAATCCCAGGCGCCACCAGCGCACACAAGTATTTCAAAAATATAATAAAACATCAGAAACATTTAGCTTTGAAGAGTTCTGCAAGAAGTTTCAACACCTACATTGTGACTAAAATATTGTTATTTGGCGTCAAAAGTTACAATCAGTGTCCCAAAATTAACGCAAATTTTGAATTAAACAGAAAAACCCAGTTTTTAGCCTTTTTATTGATTTCTTTATTGGATCGTAAAGTAGGGCTATTGATGGAATAACACAGCAGGCAAATAGTCTCCACTGGTTTGCATCTTACGCTCTCGTTTGTCGAAAACTTTCATGACCATTTTGCATAAATATGGCTGAACTTTGTTGATGCGGCCTTGAATGCCACTTGCTGCATATTCAAATCTTAGATTTTATATGAAGAAGTTACTTATAGCTTTGAAAATAAAAACAATTGATAGATAATATTTTGAAATTTTATTTATGTTCAAAAATGAAGATATAGGTACATCAATAATAGTTACTGAGAAATTTCTTTATATGTTTACACTTTTAAAAATAGTAAAACTCAATCTTTATGGTGACTATTATTAATTATAAATAAATTTATACTAATATATTATTACAACGAAAACGACACTGAAATGGATGTAAAACAAACATGATAAAAATATTAACAATAACAGTAAGTCTTGTAAACAATTAAATATAATTTGAACTATGACATTTTATATTATATTACACATAATTATATAAATTATTCTCCATAATTACACAACAAGTAACTATATTATCACTGAGTATCATATGAATCAGAGTCTAAAGCGTTAACATCAACAAATTCACTACACGAACCTTAGAGAGGAACTGCTAAACAAACTTGAGCGCCTTCAGAATCTTTCGATCAGGTTCATATTTGGTTTGCGAAAATATGACCACATCTCACACTGGATTCTCCCACACCTTTTCTTCGCCACAAACTCAGCGAAGAGGCACAAAAGAGCACAGAAAATTACTGGAATCATCTTCACTCGCCATTGTTTGTTTGTATAAACTTTGCCCTTAAGCGCCATCAAAGCCCCACTTGCATATAAGTGTTAACATTTTATCATCCAGAGATGATTACAAACGTACAAATTTCACAAGCCTACACAGATTAAAAAACCACAGATTAAAAAACTTACTTTTACCCCTCTTTCAGCGATTTCTATAGTGTCTTTTGGAGGATAGCAGTTCTTTTTCGCCTCTAATATAGCAGTATATGACGGTTATTCTTTTGTACAAACTCTAATTATAAAATACGGCCATTTTGAAAGTTTTTATGAAATCAATATACATAATGCTTTATCGGCTGAATATAATATGGTCTTATCTATTTTGTATTTCAGCAGTTGTTTTATCTTAGTCGCCTCTTCGGGATGCTCTGTAACCAAATTAAGGATATCTGCTTCGTTTTTGTTACTAGCAATTAAGCCAGTTGCAAAAGTAAGGTTTTCAGTACTATGTACTAGGAGATCTTTCACTCTTCTTCTCTTCTGTAGCGGGCTTAGCTCAGAGAACACTTTTCTTACGCTTATCTCTGTCAATGTTCTAACACTGCAAGAGTTAGGGTTGGCTACAGCCAAAACTAGAACACACACTAAAGAAGGTGTTATTGTTTCCTTTATGAACTCGGGCTATTTTATGTCTTTTTGCAGCCATGTCTCATACTTTTTTAAGAATGTCTCGTCCTTAATTTAGATTTTAATACATACATTTAAATAGATTTTTTTTAAATTTCTTGCTTATATTTAACAATATTTAAATTAAAAATGTCAACTGAGTTACAATATTTGTTAGATGTGATTGCTTCGTATAAATGCATTTTTAAAATAACTGCTTTTACCTTTTGGCACATAAAAGAGAGTAAATTTTCTTGCGCATAATCTTGGACAATTAAAATACGAGTATATATTAGATATTAGATACGGTGAATCATCTACATTGTGAATAGTTTTGTACAGAAAAATTTGATCTCGTTGATAACGACGACTAAATAAGGACGGCAAAATGTTGTCAGAAAAACCTGTTTTCTGTTGTATCTTTTTAACAAATTTATTCTGTAAGACTTCAATTGAATCAAAGTGGACTTTATATTGTGGATTCCATAATGTTGAAGCATATTCCAAGATTGAACGAACTAATAAGTTGAATAAACTGAACAGAACGGAGGTGCTGGTACTCACATGAGTTATTGCACCTTACGCGGCAAACAAGATGGGATACAATTTAATCTTATTATTCTTTTTTTTTTTTTATGGTATAGGGGGCAAACGAGCAGTTGTAGCCATTTTCATAACTCCCGACGCCCATTGACATCTGCATAGAGAATATACATATGCGCTGCCCCCCTTTCTCCTCCAACCTCCATGGGCCACCGGTTACTTGCATACCGCACGAAACGCGACAGCACAGCTGTCACTTCACGCCGGTCTCGTGTAAGCGAGAGGTACCTCCCCGGTCGTGCCGGCCCAATTCGGCTGCATGCAAGCATACAGCGTGGCACTACCTCTTACTGGTAAGGCAGTTTTCTATTTCGATGGGTAAGGCATACTATAAGGTAACAGATTTTATGACAGATACCATCTTGGATTAGTACCCTCCTCCCAGGCTGTTTCTGTACCATCATTTTTGTAAATTTATAAATTGTATTATATTATATCATTAATAATATGCAAATGTATTTAAATTTTTATATTTTTTTACTTTTACATATCACAACATGAGGTCCGCTGAGTTTGTTTCGCTGGTTCTTCTCAGGACAGGGCTAGGGTTGAACCGGTGGTAGATTTTATTGTTGACGTTCAAAAAGTAATTCCTGTAATTCTATTTTGAATAAAAACTTTTTCATTTTTGATAGCCGAATCAGGCCGGCACGACCGGGGAGGTACCTCTCGCTTACACGAGACCGGCGTAAAATTACAGCTGTGCTACGTTTCGTGCGCTGCGTAAGTAGCCGATGACCCATGTAGAGGGGAGGTGTGCGAAGGGAAATGCATCTGTATGGCCTCTCTGCAGATGTCTGTGAGCTCCGATAGTCATGAAAATCTCACCGAGCTACTTTTCGATTGCCCCCTTATACTATAAAAAAATGAGAAACTTAGTCATCTCTAAAAGGCCTGAAGCGCATCTGTTAGACCCCTGGTATTGCGGATGTGTCGGAGGGTCCCGGATCTGCAAGCAATAACCATGGCCATTGTAGCAAGCAATAAAAACAGTAACATCGATAGAAACCACTTTCCAATAATAATATAGTGATAAATACAATAACTGTTTTCATAGTTCAGATTATTTTGAATTCCTTGACTTAAAGTACATATACGTTTACATACAATAAAAACAGTATAATCAATAGAAACTACTTCCCAATAATAATATAGAGATAAAATACAATGACTGTTTTCATAGCTTCGATTATTTTGAATTACTTGACGCAAAGTAGGTAGGTAAGAGGCACTTTTTTCACAGTTAACATGTAACATACGGAACCGTTTACTATTTATTCAATTAAATGTACAATTACTCACAAGTCCTCTCAATAAATCAGCAAATAAATGGCGAGTAAATGAGCGAGCATAGGGTTATCATATCACCTCGGCGTGTCGCGGTAACCCTGTGTTCATGAGAGCCCTCACGCCGGAGTTGGTATTCTTCTATCCTCAATCTTAGTCCCTGGTGTAATGTGTTGATTCAAAGCTTATCAGGGTATATATAGTCCACGAGACTTTCGACTCGCGGCGTATGCATTTGGTTATATCGTTGGCCCTCAGTGACCTGAAAACTTGGGGAATTTGTAAGAAGCGTTCTGGATATGGATATATTATTGTTAATGTCAATGAAATAGTTCTAGGGTCCTGATTTTAAGGGATGGGTTGAGAATAAGCCGCCGGGTTTCGATGCTGCATTAGGTCTCTATAGTGATAGTTTATTGAAGAGTGCTTCTAAGAACTTTATGGAATTATGCGTGAAATGAAATCTTCTTGTAGCTCATACAATATTCCCTCATAAGGACTTTCATAAGGATGCCTTTATAGATGGAGGTGATAGATTTGATTTTGATTGATAGTAGGCTTCGCAAATGTATGAGAGATATGCGCGCCTTAAGAGGTCCCCAACCTTGAAATGACGGAAATTACGATAAATATTTTGTTGTAAGCCGATATTGGTAATAGGAGTCTGTGTAAGGGCTGGCAAAATTGTAGACAGCGTGTTCCATGCGGTGAGCTTGAACGGATAATAAACGAACTTGAAGGATTTGTATGTTAATGAAATCGGGATACTTTAGCGAAAATTACTATGCACGGCATGGCCGCGGATGAATGTTAAGAAATTTTGAAAAGAAAGTATGGTGGCTGTAGTGAAAGACGTCTGTGTAGGTACAAAACTGTGCACGTCAATAGATGAACATGCATTGTGGGCTGGCGAAATGGAAGCTGCTATTGAAATGATGATGAAAGAATAGCAAGACCATATTTCATGTTTGCAAACGAATGATAATACTTTTGTAGTAGGTATAGAGGGTACAGACGCCTATAGACTTCCGCATAAGAAAACTACAGATGGGTTGCCCTACGTCTCGGGTCGCGGGCTACTGACACGCCGCACGAAGCAAGACGGCACAGCTCTAGCGTTACGCCGGCCGCGTGGAGGCGAGAGAAACCTCTCACTTACACGATATCGGCGTAGTGTACAAACATTCTCAGTATGAAAAATATGAAGAAATAATTATGTCGTTGTTGTAGGAATGCCACTAAGACCAGCGCCACAACAGCGGTTTAGTTCAAGAAGAGAATGTACGGATCAAGTTTTTCACTCCGCAACATCATAGAGAAGCATCTTGGTCATCAGAAGGTTTTCTGCGGTTATGTGGATTTCGAAAAGCGTTTGACAGAGTCGTAACAAACATTTTGGGTTACATCACCCAGTTATGAGATAGATGGATCTCTGCTGCGTGTTTATAAATTCATATGCTATGAGCAGATCAGAACAGAAGTAGGAGTTGTAGTCGATGATGTAGTGCTGGAGCTAGTGAATGAGTTTTCTGTAATAACTTGATTGTGCTTTTAGCAGGAATAGAAATCACACCGCTAATGTAAAGGTTACGTGCCCACCTTGCTGCATAGTTATAAACTAATTCATAAATAATTGATTGAATAGAAATAAGAGCTGGATATGTCAGAAAGGTCATGATAGTAGAGACAGCGCGGTCGAGGCGGGGTCGTTGCTAAAATTATTAAGTGGTGTGAGCCTTACAGGCCACGTTCGTAACAACAAAGTGAAATGCCTAACTAATAAAAAATAGAAATTGCTACTCTTTCAATAGAGCCATCACGTCACAGGTCCACATATTAAGTTAGAGATTTTATTTTATGGTATAGGCGGATAAACGAGCAGTCGGAGCCATTTTCGTGACTACCCATCCCATCGACATCTACATAGAGGCTACACAGACGCGCTATCCTCCGTTCTCCTCCCAACTCCATGGGCCACATTAGGAAAATACTGAAGCACAAGCTTGAGAAAATTTTGTACCACCAAAGAAAAACATTTATTTCCAGAGGACTCCCCGCACCCCTTCCACCGTCTCCCTCAGTTGTACTACTTGGACCACTACGACCGCTGCCTGGCGAGCCCCGGGGGTCTGTACTGCTCCGGCAGCTTCAAGCTCACCGCCGAGAAGACATCGCCCGTCTATGATTTACTTGAGGTGAATATTTAATTAACAAATTTTGCTTTCTTAAACATTTTTATATGTAGTGGTATTTCCTTTTTTTGTTTGTACAAAGATTTACTTACACGAAAACTTAAAACATAAATATGTCAAAAAGTAAAACCAAATCGTTTGCAAAATAATATTAACTAGTGATCCCGACTACTTCCCGATGACTAATGAAGCTTAGATTCGATTTGCCATTTTTGAAATAAATATATTACTTTATTTTATATTTATATTACTTACACAACTTTGTTCGTTGTGTCATAGACTATGTCAGCAGATCGTCTCCTCTTCAACCGCTCAAACCTATACCGAGGATACTGCATCAGCGAGCGATGTCCCTCCACCGAGAAGAATAGCACCTGGCGCTTCGAGCAGTGCGTTCAGAGGGACATGAGCAAAGCCGGGCTGCGAGCCAAGCTAGAGTCGTACCACTGCTATACGAACTCGCCGGAACGGCCGCCGGACGCGGTCGACAGGATGTTCTTAGGCGCTGTGTTCCTTCTCCTCTTCTTCAACGTTCTGGGCAGTTTGTACGACTACATCACGGGTGGACAAGGAAGTAAGTGCAGCTTAATTACAATTTTTATTGTAGCAGCTCTTTTGAATCCTCTCAAATAGCAGCATTTATATATATTGTCTAGGTACCTCTAATGTCTAAGCTTAGAAATGGCACGAAACGCATGACGTCACGCCGTTGTTATGTTAGATAAGACTAGTCTAGGAGAAGACACAGACGTTACGAAGAAGAAGAATGTGGCGAAGAATTTAAGCTTAGACAAGAGCACAATAGTCAAGAGATCACCTCAAAAACTAAACAAATAGTTAATCTAGAAATACACATGTTACATGTAATAGAAAGAATCCCACGTTGTTATACCAAGAGAAAGCCAGCGATGATCCGTTGACCTGAGAAGAGTAGGATCCTCCCGGTTGAGACTGAGTAGGAACAGGCACAAACGAAAATGAAAGAGAACGTCTATGTACCCACGGGACACGCTGAATAGGTAATCTCATCTTTAACCAACTTGTGTTGTCAGCAATGAAAGCCATTTTTAATCATTTCTGTTACGTTTAGCAGTGAGATAATTCCGTAACGTCCCTCACAATGCGCGTGACTGTTGCAGAGAGCAAGCTGCTGATGGCGTGGTCGATGCGCGCCAACTGGGCGCGTCTGACGGCCAGCTACGAGGACGGGGACAAGAGGCTGCTGGCTCTGGCGCCTATACAGGGTGTCAGGTATTAACTATACGAGTGGAAGGGAGAGGCGTTGAGTGACGGCTATGATATCAAGTTTCATATTATTACTGACAAACATGATTCCAACCAAACTTTCTCATTTATAATATTATTACACATACTCGTATTATATACAGATCAAATAAGTAAAATTCAATTCAGTTAAATTTATTTATTTGTCAACATAGGGACATAACAGATGGAACATCAAATACATTTTATTATAGTAACTCTATGCCATAAAGTTATGATGACTTTCAGATTCTCCATGATCGTCTTAGTGATCCTTACACATACAATCGCTATCAACCATAACGTGTACTCTAGCGATCCCACCGTCTTCGAAAAGGTAATTTGAGCTCTTACAATATTCTAGTAACTTTTTTACTATCAAAGGAAAGGGGGCAAACTAGCAGTTTTGATGGAGTACTGACGCCCATGGACATCCTTTGCTCTCCTTTGCTCTTCCACTCTAGTAGACCCATGTAGCATTAACGGAGGACCTTTGGTTCGCAGATGGTAATCCATCCCCTGGCGGTAATACTGAAGAACGGCTCATCCATGGTCCAGCTGTTTTTCGTAATATCCAACTTCCTACGTTCGTACAGGTACATCTCACTGATACATGCCAAGGAGCACAAGTCGAGCTTCGCCGACATACCGCTGAGGATCCTCTACAGAGTAGTCAGGTAAGGGCTGACAATATTATAATGTCGAGCACCGCTGGCGCAGATAATTACAGTGTTCACAGTTGAATATCGTCCATCGCTATAGTATCTGGACATCGAGGATGACCATTTTACCGACCTTCCGAGTTCGCACTGTTATGTATACTCTACAAGCAACTATAAAGATTTTTTTCGACCCGAAAACCTCACGTTCTGCTAATATAATGTAGACGCTATAGGAAGTTGCGTATGCAAAGTGTGAGGGGCGCATTCCATAGATGGTTTTGAACTCAGAAAGAGCACAGATTATGATTCTGTAGTCCCCATACCCCAGGTAAAGTGGCATATTTTATTCCTGTGTCCTGGATTATTGGCCTAAGTGTATGTATGTACTCCAGGGTGCTGAAGCCTTTTCGAAAGCCAGCCAACATCAACAGTTTGGAATGCACCGAATTTTTGGGAAAGACGGTTCATCATCACCTTCGAAAAAAAATTATAAAAATAGGACAGGAGTGTTTTAGGACTATGATTTTTAAAAAGGTCCTCTTTAATTTAATATATATTATATATAATTATAGTCCTCTTTAAAAAACAATTTGGCCCACTCCCTGCTCCATGCGTCCGGTGTAATGCCGTATCTCAGCAGTAATTCCGTCCTCCTCCGGAGCTCGGTTTGCTAAGTTGTTGTCCAATAGCTATCCTAATCTCGCCGCAAGCTGTCGCAAAGCTCGTTTGTAAGGTAGCGATAGTCTAGCTCAGTGGTTCTTAACCAGTGGTCCGCGGACCCCTAGTGGTCACTGGAAGCTTCTCAAGTGGTCCGCGGACCATGCCAATAAATAAGTGACAAGAGTCAACACCCGAGCGCGTCCTGTCTTCAACTTATTACATCCAGATCAATAAAGCAACTGGGTGGTCCGCGGCATAACGAAAAATTTGCCAAATGGTCACCCAGGACTAAAAGGTAAAGTACCACTGGTCTAGCTCGTGGGTCGTCGAATCAACCAATTTGGATCTCTGCGACTCCTATATTATTATTTCTTTCTTCTTGACCAAGAAGAGAAGAGTCAATAGGGTCTGAGAGAGTTCCTATTGACCAATAAGATCTCTCTCAGATGCCCTTACCTTACTGTGCAGTTGCTGTTTCTCATTAACATCCAGAGGACGGCGCCATTGCAACCATGTTTTAAGCCAACGTTGGCAGCTCAAAAGATGCCCTCGGTGTAGTTTACCTACAACCTACATCTCTATATCGCTAATAGATCATACATCCGTGACATTGTATGTTACTAATGTAACTTCACAGACTGTCTCCAGTGCACCTGGGGGTGGTGGGCTACGCCGCGACCTGGTGGCGCCGGGCCGGGGACGGTCCGCAGTGGGACAGCATGGTGGGAGCCGAGAGCGCCATCTGCCGGAGGAAGTTCTGGCTGCACGCCTTTTACCTGCACAACCTAGTGGACAGCAAGCATCACTGCTTAGTACAGAACTGGTAATAATAATAATCGCATTCCTGGTCGAATTTGGGATACGGCAGTCATCCCGTATATAGTATACGTTTAGACATGAGTGCACTATAATAGCCTACCCCGATGAGACACAAGAGAGACAATTCAACGAATTTAATTAGCGGATTCATTTCGTCTGTTGTACGAGGTACCACAATAACGTCGTGGTCACGGCTGAACACTGCATGTTGAGCCATGACCCAAGTACTAGTTTTGAGAGAAGATCGTCTACTTCGCTTAAGATTCCTCTACGTCAACTTATATTTATTATCAACATACAAGTCTATCATCGTACAATACTATTTCGTATTTTTATTCACTTAAAAATGATAAGTCATATATATACATAGATAATAAAAGAAAAGGACTTTAAATGTATCCCTTGGAGACCGCCATTTTTGTGCCAGT
Source organism: Calycopis cecrops (assembly GCA_001625245.1). NCBI lineage: Eukaryota > Metazoa > Arthropoda > Insecta > Lepidoptera > Lycaenidae > Calycopis > Calycopis cecrops. The sequence goes on from LUGF01010742.1 coordinate 148,052, forward strand.
GTCTTATGACTTCAACGCTATGAATCCTGTTATTTTAAAAAAGCTCAGTTACAACACAGCCAAAAGGTTTGAATAGATCAAAGAAAATGCGTAGTGTACTCCTCAAATATTCCATAGCCATGAAGACAGAACAGATCAAGCTAACTCCAGCATCTGTTGAAAAATGTCCCTTTCTAAAGCCGAATTATTTACTGTATTTTAAGTTATTAATATTTTACTAAATGTTTTTGCAAAGAGATGGGACGAAAGTGCGCGCGGTCAGAGATATTGCCAGATGTTAAAGTTGATACTTTTAAATTATTTTATTTACGCCTAATATTTACTGTCAGGTACCTAGCTGTGGACTTCCAACTGTACGTCGTGGCGACGGTGGTGCTACTGATCCTGGAGAAGAACAAGTGGCGGCCCATACCGGTGCTGACCAGCCTGGTCGTCGGCTCGGTCCTCATTAACATGGTCTTGGCCTACCTCTACGATTGGAAGGTGATACTCTACATATTTACTCCCGAGTAAGTAGAATAGAGTTATTCCTCATTATTTTTTGGCTCTTTTTGCACACCTACAAATAACGAAACCACAAAATATTATGTTTGTGGTTCCCCCACAGTCTCACTCATCTGAATATTTTTTAGGAATTTATGATCAGGATTTTATTATACTACTTTTTAGGGCTTTGTATCTTAAAAAAGACTCACCCTTATCACTTCACTTTGTTGTCCGTCTGTCTGTAAGTCTGTCAAGATCTTTTTTCGGGACTGCGTGAACGCATTAAACAGAGCAGAGACCTCGGTGTGCAAGTCCGAATTGCACTTGGCCGGTTTCTTCATCCTTTAACTTTTTTGTTAGTATTTCTTTTATAATTTTATTAGATTAACTATTTTAAACAGTGAGCTAATTAATATCTTAAAAAATATTTATCCCATTCTATTCTATTTTTGTTTGAAATTTATACTCTTCAGTTAAGTTTTTTTAGTTTAAGATGGCTATAAGGAATAAATATTCTAGGTATTTTGGTGACTATCAGGAAATGATTGCCTTCTTTCCTACCTAAAAAGTCACACAAAAATCACACATAGCACAAAATACAACAGTATAACAATGTACCTATACAGCTGACAAGGATAAAAAATATAAACGTCAAATAAACGTCTTAATAAGAAATATTCTGGATTCTTCCAGAAATGTGCGCACTTTATTCGTGAACTCGGAATCCTTCAACGACTACTACATCAAGCCGTGGGGCAGTCTCCCCGCCTGCTTCATGGGCCTGCTGCTGGCGCATGTGCACTACCGTGTGCAGGAGACTCAATACCCGCTTACTAAACTGAAGGTGTGTTATTTAGTAAACCTTGATTAACGTTACGAATTTGTCACTATTTGTTATATAATTAAGAATCCGAACCTTTCTAAGTAAGTTTCAGGGAGCTGTAGAAGCTGGCCGGAAGCAGAAACTAATGTAGTCTGCTACACACACATACGGCTCGCTTGAAATCTTCTGGAAAATATGACTTAATGACTGTTGCAGGTGTTCATGTGGGTGTACCGCTGGTCCGTCGAGCTGCTCATCGGCTGGATCTGCATGGGCAGCTTCGTTGAGCACTCCACCTCGCCGGTCGTCAGAGCGCTGTACCTCGCGGTGGAGAGACCTGTCTTCGCCGTCCTCGTGTCTATCTTCTTCCTCGGTGCTTTCAATAATATCGATGGTGAGTACCATTTTATTTTCCTTTCCGTCGCACGTATTATTATGTCTCAAGGGACAGCAGCAGCAAACACTTTAGACCCCTTATTTAATTGACGGTAAAATCACGAGAGAAATTTTGCAAGTGTCTTGGATTCAGACATTGATAAGAATACGATATTAAAACTTATACAGGGTTACAGGAAAAGTCGATGTAGATCCGTTAAGGGCGTATAGTTAGCATCGTTTCTAACTGATTTGGCTATGAAACACCCTATCCTAAACCTAACCGTTTTCGAGATAT
>LUGF01010742.1:168179-181033 GCA_001625245.1 Calycopis cecrops
TAGGCGCCTACACCTAGCATGTTTGTTTGATGTGGTTTTATTCCAATTGCCAAAATATCTATACAAGTTATATATATAAATACAAGTTATCTTGGAGGGGAGAGGTTAACACACTGCATCAAACACGGTCACACTCGCGTAAGTTATGCATGACTCGATTTCATACCGCTGCTTTTCGGGGAAGTTTTAAGTACAACGCAACTAAGTGCTGGAACAACTTACCTCCGCCCCTGCTAGACGCACGGTCAACTGCAAGTTTTAAGCGCAGATATAAAATAATTTTATTCGCAGAATTTAGCAGCCAGTTTTAGTTTGCTTTAGTCTACTGGTTCGGTTTAGATAGTCCCAAAAGCTTGTGGTATATAGTGTCTTCATGTTTGTGTATATGTTCACGTTTATATGTATGTGTATATTATTATCATTTATTTATTACCAGTGTTACTCAGTAATCATAAATATAATATGTATATGTGTTTATATGAATGCATTAGAATGTTTACAGTTCCAAATTACCTAATATTTTGTGTTTTATTTTAAGTTTATCATAATGTTTGTAAGTATAAATATAAATGTCAATTGTGTCGCTTCAAACAAATGAAAGTGAGAGGTCACTGAAAATCAGTGTCATGTCATTACATAGTGACGTGACAAATGCTGAGTGGCCACCTGTTGGTCACATTATTTATTAGTTGATAATAGTCTTATCTTATTTTATGTCTGTAATATTGTGATCAAGAAACTTATTTTCTTTCTTCTTCTCTTTCTTTCTAAACTCTTACCCTCAAAAATGGTACCAATAAAAGGGTAAGAGTAAAAACTGATTTTCTAATAAAGATAAAAATTCATATTATATTGTTTTATTTGATTCTATGGGTAGATTTATATTTAAATAAACTTAATCTACAATATAATTTTGTCACTAAACCGTCGATGTAATGAATCGTTTTGTAACTATATTCCTGGTAGGTAATATAGTAAAAATCGCTATCGTTCAACTACGGTCCCGTATACATATAACTATATCCCCAGGAATATAACTATATTGCGGCTTTATATATCTTACTGCTGTTAAAGTTTTGAAAAAAAAGTTTAGGTAATAATACTTTAATACTTTACTCAATTGTATGCAGTGTGTAGAAGGGCTTCAGGTTCCAGGTATAAGCGAGCCCGAAATGTAGTAGTATAGCCGCTAGTATGAGCCCTGTCAGCGTGATACAGACACGTCGTCCGCGCAGCATCAGCGTCAGTAGCAGGACCGCCAAGTACAATTGCATGTCCGCCGCCAGGTACCTACATCAGTTATGTTACATAGTTATATTTCAGACTACAACTTCAAGACTTCTAATTTAATTTATGTTGACACAGTCAATACTGTAAGAAAACAACAACAGTACATTCACAACAAAACATCAATATAATATTGAAGTATCTTATGTATAAAAAGAAAAAATATATATATATACATGAATATAAGAAAAGAATGAAAAAAAAATGATTGGAAGAATGTAGCATAATAAACAGCGACAGTTGGAATATTTTTAAATTAAAAAAAAATAATAATAATAATAATAGCAGTGATAGTGACAATTCGCATTATTCGCGTAATGGACATGGACAAACAAAAGAAGTCACTGTCGTAAGACACGTGATAAAAGAAAACGTAGCAGGAAAGATACGATGTGACTTGATTAAATAGAGATTTGGTATTGGTGAGCAATCAGTCATAAGACAGACAGTTGATTATGAGTGAACAGTGCAGATAGTGATAAATGATAATAATAGCACAGATGTTCGTAGATCATACATCAACAATATAATGTGATTTAAGAGGATAGAGATTTAGCAATTGTGAGCAATCAGTCAATGACAGATGATTGCAGATCACTCTTACCAAGGTTAGCATGAGATTTGATAATGGTGAGCAGTCAGTCATAAGACAGATGGTTGCAGATCACACTTGCTAAATATTCTAGTTGATTATGAGCGAACAGTGCAGATAGTGAAAAATAATAGCACAGATGTTCGTAGATCATACATCAACAATAGAATGTGATTTGAGAGGATAGATATTTTGCAATTGTGAGCAATCAGTCAATGACAGATGATTGCAGATCACTCTTACCAAGGTTAGCATAGGTTATGAGGGAATAGTGCAGAAAATGAGAGATATCAGCAGCCATAAAGCACAGATGTTGGTAGATCATAATCAATTAAAATATGAGCGAACAGTGCGGCTAGTGAGAGGTATCAGCAGCGACATAGCACAGATGTTCGTAGATCATAATCAAGTAGATTATGAGCGAACAGTGCCGATAGTGAGAGGTATCAGCGGCAACATAGCACAGATGTTCGTAGATCACATTCAAATAGATTATGAGCGAGTAGTGCAGAGAGTGATATGATAAGCTGAGATATCGCACAGATATTCGCAGATGAACTGACCATGCATTGTAAGAAATGAGTGTTTATGCTAAAACTTTGATGTAATATGATTATGAGACGAGCGTGTCACGCATAGAATAGCACATAAATGTAGAGAAGAAAAAGAAAATGACATCAAACAGGACTCTGAATTAATTGAAAGATACACAAAGGTAAAATAGACCAAAAATATAATGTTATCAAAAAATTAAACGAACACCACAAATCAAAAGGTACTGCGATATTGAATGAAAACGGAAAAATTTTGTTGGATGATAAAGAAATAGCACAAAGATGGAGAAACTATATGGAGAGACTCTACGAAGGAGAAGGTCTAGAAGAAGAAGATCTCGAAAAGGAAGATGAAATAGAAAGAGATAGTCTAGACCCACCCATTTTGCGAGAAGAGTTTGATATGGTATTACAAAGTATACAAAATGGAAAAAGTACAGGACACGATGGTATAACAATTGAACTCCTAAAATACGCAGTATGCGACCCTCTGTTACATGAAATGTTCAATCTAATCCAAATCATGTATTTAACAGGAGAAATTCCAACAGATTTTCAAACAACAAAAACTGTCCCTATACCTTAAAAATTAAATACAATGAAATGTGAAGAACACAGAACAGTCGGCCTGGCAAGTCATGCTTCAAAAATTTTGATTAAGATCATGCAAAACCGTATACACCCAATAGTAGAAAGATCATACATTAGTACAGACCAATATGAATTTAGGAAAGGAAAAGGAACAAGAGAAGCCATCCTTGCACTTAGGCTTATTAGCAACAGAAGAATACACCTCGGACTAGATACCCATGTCGCATTTATTGATTTAGAAAAAGCCTTTGACAAAGTAAATTGGAAGAAAATGATGCAGACTTTGAAAAGTGTAGGATTAGATTACAGAGACAGGAGAATAATATTCGAATAGTACAAAAAAAAAACAGAAAACGGTTATTAAATTTGGAAAAGAAAAAGAAGAAATAGAACTTAAGCAGGGAGTAAGACAAGAGTGTCCACTTTCTCCTACAATATTTAACATCTTTGTTGAAGGAGCTCTAAGTACCATAGCTGAAGCTGAACATGGAGGCATCTAAATTAATGGTGAAAGGATTTACAGCATCTGTTTTGCAGATGATATCGCAGCCCTCGCAGAAACCAAAGAGGTTTATTAAAGCTTATATATGGAGCATAGCCCCTATACGGAAGCGAGGCATGGACGTTACTGAAACGAGACGCCGAAAGAGTGGAAGCTTTTGAAATGTGGTGCTGGTGGCGGATGGAAAGAGTTAGCTGATAAAAAAACGGAATGATGAGATTTTGGAACTTGTAGGAAAGAAAAGAACTCTGCTGAAGGCGCTGGAAGTGAGAAGAGGAAAGATGTTTGGCCACCTAGTGCGTCACGACAATCTCATTAAAACTATTGTGGAAGGACAAATAAAAGCGAGGAGAGGAAGAGTGAGGCCAAGAATGGCATATGTAGACCAACTAAAGGAGAAGGTTAACGTCGTGACGTACGAGGAGCAAAAGAGATTAGCAGAGGACAGGGACATTTGGAAGGGACTCACCGACAAGAGCTGAGCTCTTAAGAAATTGATGATGATGATGATGATTATGATGTGTGAGGACACACTATGATAAGGATGGCCGAGCTGTAAGAAAACAACAACAGTACATTATTTGGTATGGATATTTGATTGAATCAACCGAGATAAAACGACCCTGTCGTTTTGTATATTGTTGTTAATTACTTACATGATTGTAATTCATAGGAAAATTACATACTATTGTATTATAAATTAAGGTAGGGTCTTACGTAAGATAAGCGAGTGCTCTTGATAGAGATTCAATTGTATTTATTCATTCTCGTCTTGAAGTTCGAAGTGTTAAGATCTAAGTGAAATTGTAAGCATATAATAAAATTATTTGTCAAGAAAGTGTCGTTTTAAATAATTCTACTTTTAATACGTACCAGGTCTGTCCGAGACATTTTCTTTCCGTGTAGTTGAAGTTGTTGAGGAACAACAAGTTCATCCAGCCGCTGCGCCGGCAGGCCTCGACCTCGCCGTGCACAGCGTTCGACCACAGCGGCCCGGAGCTCGTGTGGTCGTGAAGGGAGGTCATGTAGCACACCACTACGACGTAACTCGGCAATATCCTGTGACACAGGTAGATATCAATATGTTTAAGCTAAAGGTCGCGGTCCGGCCCATTTCATATATCTGCATGGTGGATGCCCGATATTTTACAGTAGGAAGTGTAGCTTAATATGTAGTTGAATTATTTTAAGTTATTTCATACAACACAAAAATCCGGTGGCTTTGGGTAACTGTGGAATGGGGGTACCGCGCCACAATGTGTTGTGGCACTCTTGGCCGCTGTTCGAGGTGGACGCGTTGCGTACGCGCGCTGCCTCACTATGCTAAATATGTAGATTGCTTCGATTAGAGCATCGGATCCCGCAGCCGACATGTTCATAACTGATAACGAATCAATTTTTTAAATCATGTTATATGTATTTTGAAAATATTGTTACTACTCACTATTATTATTGTACCTTCTTCTTGTTTGTGATTTCAATTTTTTCTTCTATGTATATCTTAGTTTTTACTGTTAGTATAAATAATTGTAAAATTGAAATAAATAAATACAAACTATCGTACACTACTTAGCCCTATTGGGTTTAAGAATACGACAATTTCTTGGCCAAGCTTAAAATTCTTCGCATTGAATCATAAACGACACTCACCGGACAATTCTGTTACTCATAGTTCTAATGAAGCATCTTATTGGCGTAACTTGTTCCTTCTGCAGCAGCTTGTTCGCCAACAGAAAACTTGATACGATGAAAAAAACTTGTACTATCAAAGCGCAGGTGGGTAACATCGGCGCAATGGCACTCTGTATATTAAAATTATTAAAATAAAATTAGTAAAATATACTAGCTTGTTTTACTAAGTACGTACCTAATTACTAACGTGACTTTTGAATTTAAGAGAAGAAGAAGTCAAGATGGTGAAACTGTTTGACTATTTTTTTATTTTCTTTCTTTTGGACTAAATTGATTAAAACGCACATATTTTTCATTTCACCCAACCTTGCTTACTCAGGGTATAAATTCGAACATTAATTTATGCCACAGGTTGGGAAGTGCGTTTACATCGTAGAAGATACTTAAAGTTTGGCACCTTTCCATTCTGTCTGTGGGGCGGAGAGTGACTTCTAATGCCGCGTCTACGCGTGCTTATGCTGACCTCATAGCGAAAATGTGGAGATAGACCAACTCCTTGAACATATAGAAATGTCTACAAACTGCTGAAACAGATTTATATAGCAGATCTGCAGAGATCGTGAACTGGCAACTTTAATGCCAGTATTTTGTCCATGGGGTTGGTTCAAATTCTACCAATCATGCGGGAAGATCTTTTCATGATTTTGCTTTGGCATATTGTTTGAGAGAGTTGATATCTTCGCCCTCACGAATCCCAGATGTGGAAAGACACTTTCCCTATTGGATCGTCGATGCTCCGCTAGGATCATCGGATCACTGATAACCGGTCTCGAAAGCTGTTATCGCGTCTGACACTCATCAGAGAAGGAGAGGCTTTTTTGCGTCCTACCGGTGTGGTGGCATCTATGAATGCTAATGTAGACATCTCTGGTAGCCATTGGCGGCAAGTCGCATTTTTACTTTTGAGCACGAGTCGGCTAGATATTATTAAACAATTAGACAGTGAGATAATAACCTATAGAAATTATTAGATAATTAAGAAAATAGTAGTGGCTGCAGGTGAGTCTTTTTTAGTAAACAATAAAAATAAAAATAAAAATAGCCTTTATTTTCTACTAACAATTTCTTTGTCACTATTTGATTATGTGAACACTTTATATAATTTCTTATCTAATAACCTACATCTTATATTTGTTTTAAGCAAACTGTGTTGTTCATAGTCGCCTCAACGGCGTAGGCCTCTCCTAAACCTGTCCATATATCTCTTTGCCGTGCTTGTACCATCTAGTATGTTCAACATCTGTGTTTAAAAATATCTCTCCATCTTTTGGTTGGTCTTCCTTTTCTTCTTTTTTCATCTCTCGGTAACCACTCAGTCAAATGTTTTGTCCACCTCTTATTATCAATTCTACAAACATGTCCTGCCCAACGCCATTTAAGTTGCCTAATCATTTTCTTTGCATCTATTAGTTCCGTTTTGTTCCTCAAGCTTTCGTCATTAATTTTATCGGATAGTTTCTCTATAGATATAATATTCTTTATATATAGATAGTTCTCTTCAAAAACATTTGTTTGCCGCCCTAGTATTATTTTCGAAAATATTTTATATTAAATGGTTGTAAGGCTAATTGGTCTATAATTACTCAGGTCACTTTTATCTCCTTTTTGTGTAATAATATCATTGCTGACTTAGACTATTGTGTTGGAACAATTTCCCAGTCAAGGATGTTAGTAAATAATAATCAGACTAATTAAGATTAATTAACAGGAGGAGTAAACAATTTCCACCTACAAGTTAGTATGTTATTTTCATTTTCATGTACACAGAAATCAATCACCTCTTCGTAGATACGTGTATCGGCAATAAAAAGTCGGATCATGCTGCATGTGTGTGTGAAGATAATTAAAAGCATGGAGAGTGCTCGCAGCCCGTCGAGGAAGAGCAGGTCCGAGTGAGCCGGCGCGGGCGCCGTCAGCGAGCGCCACGACTGGCGCAGCGACCACGACACCGCCCACCGACTGTCTACGAGGACAACAAAGCTATACAAGGTTGATAAAAGTGAAAGGCATTAAACGAAACCACATATTTAGTGTATCATATTTAGGCTATAATCACAAAAATCTGACAAAAAAAACAAAAATCAATCTCAACAGTTTAGCCACGGAATTTTGAAGGTTTTTTTCTCAGTTTGTACACTATGTATATTCTCGCGCTCATTGAGTTCGTATGAAAGGTAATGCCGGGTTACATCGTGCGACGTTGCCGCTTCACGTCTGCCGGGCCGAAAGGCAACGCGATGCGACATCATCGCAAAAACGCTCACTAATATTAAATCATTCCAAAAGAAAGTACAGACTGTTATCTCGCTCTAATTTAATAGGCGTAATTGATACAGATATAGATCTGTAAGTTCGTTATTTTACGAGGGCATAATTTTTATCTGTATGTTTAGTATGACACGGTGCGTCTTCTGTGTATGTCACGTAATTTACCTGTATATTATGTATTTTTATAATATTGTCTAATGTTGCTAAGTTTTTTATTGTCATAGGACCCCAAACTACTTATTAATAATATTCATAGTGATTTTTATGCTGTCACAGGAAATCAATAAGTGCTAGTTAGTGTAAGTAAGTGTGTAGCATGTGATTATTTCGTAAGTACGTAAGCCATCCTTATTGTCTCGTGCTACCTACAAGGCGTCAGAATTTGCTAATATAATTTTAATCTACGGGGAATCCCACGGAATCGCAGTTTGTTTGTGGTGATAATATGTGAAAGGCGAAGTGTACCAGACGAGAATACCGTAGGTATAGTATATAGTATGACAGTATGTCCTTATAATTTGTGTATTATTGCAAATAGCGGACATTTGAAGATTTCATGTGCTGGTTAAATTATCACTCCTATCGCCTCACTGTAAATGTACGAATACGATAACGCCGATTCGACACGCAGGTCATGACAGGTTAGTCCAAAGGATGTTTACAATTTTACTAAATTATTTAACTATTTAACTTCTTTGAAAAAAGTATTTCCATGTACTTATCGTAAACTTTTATAATGGGTTCGGATTAACAACTGTAGGCGCTTATAGTATATGTGGTTTCATTTAATGGCTCTCGCTTTTATGAACGTTGTATAACTAGATTTTTTCACTCTTCATCATAAGTGCACACTTTTTAAAGTTGGTATCGAATATTTCATAATATGGGAGGATAAACCGCATTAGATATTTAGATCATAGCTTAACAGCACCTACTTTTGATGTTATCTGAGAGCTTCATGTCTACTACAGTGCTGATGAGGGTAAGAGCCAGCAGGATAGCAACGAGACCCAGGAAGAGAGAGTCGTAGCTGTTGAACCGTGCTGCCTGTTTCTCCCTCGTGCAGTAGTCCAACTGCAGCAGCTGCGCTGTCATGTTGTACTCCACTGTGAAGCTGGTGTTCACGCAGGAGGCAAACCTTAATAAAATATTAAAAAACTTACTGATTGTATCGTCTTTCCGCCGTCATCTTTTTACAGCATAGAATTTATGTGCTGATAACCACATTTCTGCCTCCATCTACAACTCTTAAATTCAAGTTTTTGTGGAAAAAGATAAAATAGAAAATAACGGCGATGGATTTACTACATATTTACCACGCTGCATGCACCTCACGCTTACACGAGTATTGAATTGTGACATCTGTGTCGTTTGTGATTTGGTCTATAAAATCTTAGCTCTTTTCAAGTGAATTAGTAGAGATGGCGATTTTCAATTCTTGTATTATATGTACAAGAAGTGCCATCATCAAAGACGCGCCTTTCTATTCTGCCCAAAAGTTTCGCACACTACTTAATAAGACTAATCAGGAGAAAGAGTTATATTGGTGGGATGCGACTTCGTGGATTAGATAGAATAAGATCAATAGATAAGTTAGATATTATAATAATAAGATGCCAACATAACATAATAACAAGCTCACTAAGAACAAATAATATCAATTACCAAGCGCGGTCTTCTTGTGCAAGTGTGCTGCCGCGCGTCCTGTCGTGCAGCGCACAGCGGCGGCTGAGACAGACCCCGCGGATTACACGAGTGTGGTTTGAATGATATATCCCTTTTGAAGAGTACTGCTGTAATATAAGAACTTAGTAATAACAGAAGTACATTTATTTTTAAATTATTATTACATTAGAATTGTTTTGAGAGCGAAATATATCTAGAAGAGCAGCTAGTTGACGTATGTTTTACCAGTAGGTTATTGTACAATTGGTTTGAAGGCGGTGCGAAGAGAACGAAAGTGCCAAGGCAGTAGACGCCGCGCGAGGCGACGCAGCCGTAATAGTCATCCATCTGGAACAGCTGCGGCATGCTGTAGTACTCCTCGTCTGTAAAACAATTTTGTTTTCCTCAATTGTATTCAAATCTGAAGAGGAAACTGGTACAAAATGAAACAGACAGGAACATGGGAAGACTAGACAAAATCGTCTACAGTGCACGATTTTAATGCTCCGGTTTGACAAAAAGCTGCCGATTGGAAGCATCATTTTGCGGGCATCTCAAACGCAACAGACTAGATAAGAAAGTTTTATACTGCCAGTTTACACTTGCTATGTCCAAACTATACCGTATAGAAACTACACTGATGCGCAGCCCACTTCCATAGGCCACCGGCTACTTACACACCGCACGAAACGCGACAACACAGGTGTCACTTCACGCCGGTCTCGTGTAAGCGAGAGGTCGTGCCGGCCCAATTCGGCTGCATGCAAGCATGCAGTGCGGCACTACCTCTTACAGTGGACCTGGACCTAGTGACACATAACTGCCGCACGCTTCTGTCTGACGAGAAGATCCTAGAGCTAGAAGAGTGTTTGGAGGAGTTACGGTGAGACGTTATGGGGCTATCTGAAATTCGAAGACGGGGAGAAGAGTGACAATAATAATCCTGATGACCGGTAACTTTCAGCTTAGACTACAGAATTCCTGACAACGGTCGATTTAAACCAAGGGTTTGTGCATGTTGTCCATGTTTTTGGATGAAAGTTCTTTAAGACCCGCAGCACAAAAACAACTAAAAGGCTCTCAGACGAGACACTCTCTCAAAAACGAGATAAAATGTGGCTTCATTATTTAGTTTACATGCAAAAATACAAGGAGCTAAATAGACAAGAATCCAAAGCATTCTGGAGAAGCCTGCGCACCTATGATACCACGTATATTGAATAAATCATCGAGTGAAATAAAGACTCCAAGGTGTTTGCTAGGAATTTGTTTGTTGGGCAGACCCAGCTGAAGAAAATAAACCGAAGATAGTACCGAAGTTTCGTCTAAGGTCGAGATTTTCAGAAGAAGTTGTAAAGTTCTGTGGAGAGCTGTTCAATTCAACACAACCAGTTGTAAGCCTGGCCAAAAACGACCTTCCAGACTTTAGTTTGTATGACATTTGAATGGGACACAAACAAATTAGAAACAATTATACGCCAGGGGACGATGGAATTACGTCTGAGCTTCTGAGAGCTGGCGAAACGACGATAATCAAAGTTCTCCAGAGGATATTTATTAATGCCGTAATTCTCGAAGAATGTTCAAAAAGGGTGTACCAAGAGTGTTGTGGTTCTTCAAGAAAAGCGATCAATCTTTACTGAATTCTATACCAGACCGAAGAGTAAAATTAGCCCGTATGTCTTTTTTTTTTCTTTTTTTTTTTTTTTTTAAGTCGACGTCTAGTCTCTATTATTATCGCCGCCCTTGTTGTCGCAGCGGTTATGTCTACCATATAAAGTATTCAAGTGTTTAATATTTATTGCCACCTCAGTTTATTTTATTTTGTTGTTACTTGTATTTATGCGCGAGGGAGGAGCTAGAGCGGAACCCCCAACACCCGCAGCTGCTCACCAGGTCATCTGTACCGAAGTATCAGATGACAGCGGACTCGAGACGCGCTCGGACAGCTGCCTCGGGATCTATTCCACTCCAACTTTCACACCCCCAGAGTACCCACTTCTCCACGTTGTTGGATTTTTTTTTTAGTGTTGTAGCTATTAATTGTATATGATATTTATTTCTCTCACTTAATGGCTCAGTGTAAAGATGCTGAGATCTTATGTTGTTTCCTATTTTGCATTTTTTGAGCCGTTAGCTGCGCCCGCTTTCCTTACTATATTTTTGGCAAAAGATATAAAAGTGTTCCTTTTAGTGACATCCTTCGTAATGGTTTTCAGGCTTTCAATCGTCAGCGTGATATCCTGTTTAGCCTCACATTCATGTCTGTTCACAGTATTTAGGCCAATCTATCAAAATGTGTGGTACGGTTTCTTCTGTCTCGTTATCACAAGTACAGGTGGGAGTTGTGCAAATTTTCATCTTGAAGAGATATGCCCTAAACGCGCCGTGGCCCGTGAGTAGCTGTGTCAGGCGGTTGTCCATGACTAACTTCTGGATAATCCTATATGCGTTTCAGGCACTTGGGAGGAATAGCTTGGTAACGGTTTCGGTGTTGGCTTCTGTGTACCTTCTCTCCCATTCTTTAATTGTTTTTTCCCTCAGCACCCGCTTAGCATAGGATAGAGGGAAATGATCGTAGCAGTGTTTGGCTTTGTGATTTAGCGCCGCTTCTTTGGCCAGTACATCTGCTCTCTCATTCCCCTCTATGTTGGCGTATGCTTTGACCCATACCATTTTAATTACTACTCCGCTGTCTTCTAAACTCCTGATCTCTTCTCGAACCATAGCCGCGATCGGGTTAAGGGAGTTTGGGTCAGCCAAGCTTTGTAGAGCCGATCTTTAGTCACTGATTATATAGACTTGCGTGGCTTTCTTCCGTTTGGTGTGTCTAATCGCTCTGCATATAGCTGCCATCTCGGCTTGGAAGACACTGCAGTATGATGGCAGCGTGATCTTGGCAAACCCCAACTCTAGTCCTTCCTTCAATAGGAGATTGCCCCTCCGACTCTTCCCTCCAGCTTGCTGCCGTCCGTGTAGATATGAAGAGTTTCCGTGTTTAGATGTCTCAGGTCGGCAGTAGTGTTTACCTGGTTGAAAGTTAATGGTTTTCTTTCGGCTGGGTGAGGAAGGTCATAAGGACTGATCCTTCTCTCCATATCTCTTCCCGGCAGTTCAGGGAATGGTTTGCCTCTCTTTATGTTGTACAGTTCCCTTTGTTCGATCGCTCTGAGGTCCAGGGGGAGGAGGACTCTTGATAAGATGCAGCCAGACATGAGGGACGTGGTTCTATGGGCCTTCGTAATGAGGTTAGTAAAAAGTCTAGTGGTTCTGTCCAACCTGACTTTTCTGCTTAGTGTGAGCCTTTTCTCCCCAGACGTTCGAACTGTAGAGCATGATGGGCTCTATTATAGCAGAGTATATTATTTTTCTGATGTCTGTGTTGAGTCCCCATTTTGTTGTGGCTGTTCTGCTGATGGCTTTATATAGGTTGACTGCTTTCTTAGTCACTTCATCAATATGCTTCACGAAGTTCAAGCGCTTGTCGATGGTCAGTCCTAATAACTTTATTGATTCCGAGTAATCTATGGTGGTGTTGTTCATGATTAACTTTGGTTTGTCATATTTTAGTTTTTTCGTTATTAAAACTGCCTGCGTCTTGTCTGCCGCGAACCTCAGCTTATTCTTTTTACCCCAGTTGGCTATGGTGTTTAGTGCTGGGGTGATCTTCCCTTCAATCTCTTCCGCTGTGGATCCCGATACT
>LUGF01010750.1:16741-29699 GCA_001625245.1 Calycopis cecrops
TTTGAATCCAGCGATCCGAGTTCAAATCTCGGTGGAACCTGACTTTTTGTTTCAATTTGAGATGTCATTAGATTAATGACGTTCTTAGATAATTTTAAATCTTTTTCGAACATAATTGTGCTTTATTGAAAAGGTTAAAATGAGAAGGACACGGCCAAATTTTCGATTTAAATATATGAAATTTAAATAGCACGATTTAAATTTTATATATTTAATATGTTGGTGTTATCGGTCTACTATTTAGTAGGTAAGATAGAGCCATGTTGAATTGCTTCTGAATTGGGCCGGCGCGCGGAGGTACCTCTCGTCCATACGACACCGATGTATACGGACAGTTATGCTATGGGAGATTTTTTATACGGGGCAGACGAGGAATCGGAGCCTTTATGTGGTTACCGACGCCCATAGACATCTGCATAAACGTTATACAGATGCGTTTCCCCCCGGAAGGGGGGGATGCTACAAATAAAGGTCAAACGAAAATATGCATATGAAAGGTCACATTAGTTCAGTCGTGACAGTCTTGGAACTCGTTCCCTATATCCAGCTGGAATTCATCAAGTAATTCGTAAATATTTAACGTATTTTTAGGGTTCCGTACCCAAAGGGTAAAAACGGGACCCTATTACTACGGTTCCGATGTCCGTTCGTCTGTCACCAGGCTGTATCTCATGAACTATGATAGTTGGACAGTTGAAATTTTCACAGATGGTGTATTTCTGTTGCCGCTATAACAAAAATACTAAAAAATTAAATAATATGAATATTTATTAAATAATTAATGGTGGCCCATACAATAAACGTGATTTTTTTGCTCCCATACAAAAGATAAGTTCCCGTTTTCGTAGATAATGGTACGGAACCCATCGTGCGTGAGTCCGACTCGCACCTGGCCGGTTTTTTATAGTATACTACGAGCAGTTGGAGCCATTTTGACGATTGTCGCATTAACATAGAGGTTTTGCAGATGCGCTGCCGCCATGGACCACTGGAAACTACACACCGTACGAAACGCAAGTGAACAAATCTCTCTTCATGGCGTTATCGTCTGGTAGGTATCTGCCCGGGCGTGTCGGCCCAATTCTTCTACATGGCACAAGAGCCGGATTAAGCCGGCCCGGGGCTTGGAAGAACTAGGAGTTGAGAAGAGGCCCTTTTATGGGTACAAAAATAATATTATGGCCTTTAAGCCGGGGCTACACTACAAGCATTTTTATTACTTACCGTTCAAATTAGAGGACAGTGTGAACTGCACGTTGGTGTCATAAAACATGGCGACGCTGCGCGCGGTGACAGAGTCGTAGTGTGAGAAGTAAGTCGTCACGAACGCTTCCACCAGGTGCTGCGAGCGGTCGTCGGACAGATAGTGCATGTGGAACGGCAGCGATATACCTTGGTTGTTTATTTTAATACCGTCCTGAAAAAAACACGATTATTGGTCACCTTATTGAAGAGTGAATGGCGTCTTAGAAGAGGCAGTGCTTGTAGAACGGTGATGTGCTGTGGTTGCTTATTTTAATACCATCCTGGAAATAACATCATTTTTGAAGTGACTTATGGGAGGGTAAACCACTTCGTTACGTAATATTATGTGCTGCTAGCAATCGTACAGCCTACAGGTTAGTGCATGTGGAGCGGCAGCGATAGGTATGTGGTGGTTGGATATTTTAATACTGTCCTGGAAATAATGCGATTTTGGTCACCTTATGGGATAACAAATAATTTCGTTACGTAACGCGTTACGTACTACGTGCTGCGAGCGTTCGTACGTCAGGTAATGCTTGTGGAACGAAAGCGATATGTCGTGGTTGGATATTTTAATACCATTCTGGAAATAATGCGATTTTTGGCCTTATTGGAGAGATTGGATAGACTACTCTCACTATAGAATGTGAAAATTAGATCCCATGTTTGAAAACTGTCCGATAAAAATCAATGGTAGCGCCACTGTTGCAAGGCAAAAGACGTTTCATTTCTGACCCGCATAAAAATACTAATATATTTTCATTTGCTCAGTTATACAAAAAATCGTGTGCTACGATACTGACAGATGGCAGACTTCAAAGAGGTTTTGTTAAGTTTAGTATGGCTATAGAGACTTATTACTTGTATCTTGTACATGTTTTATTCAAAATTAAATTTGAATTGATGTTATTGATATTTCATTAAACACAAGCTGAATATCGAGTAGGCCAAGAGTCTATACAAAAAAAACCTTATTTTGTAGTTTATTTCACCTATAACATGTTATTATGCTACTAGTGACTTTATTGTGAACCTGGGAACCGGCGTAAAAAATAGTACTTACTAATTCCACTAGCCTGGGAAATTTCTTCATTACTTCCTTTATATAATCACCTTCAGACATATTTTCGCAAAGTGGATTCCCTTCTATCCACAGCTTCTCTATTTTACTATTCATTCTATGCAATGATAATAATGTTGGTATCTGAAAATTCAAACTATATTTATTTACGCTGTTTCTCTGTACATTCTTTTGCCTGTACCTTTTATATTGTCACGACTAGCAAAGAAGAAGAAAAGAACGAAAAATGAGAAGTTAAATAAATACCGAATAAAAAAGTTAGATGAGAGGTTTACTCTGGTTGTATTGGGTTGTTCTAGCAAATATTTAAGTAACGAATTACTTACAAAATTATTACTCAGGTTGACTCCAATCAAATTCCCTTTGATGAAGAAATTCATTATATCCTGTGGAACTTCACTGAAAAAATATTTTTGTTTTCATTATAGTTAAAAAATACAAAATACATTAAATAAATTACTCAGAAAATCTATGGGGGAGGACTATGTCCATTGATGGACTTTTTATGGCTAAAAAGAAGGAAAAAGGGAATTCAATAGGCAGGGTGCTGGCAACATTATATGTACACAGTATGTCCTAGTGTGAAGTAAGGACACAATCCTTATCAAAGACAATTATTAAATTAAGGAAAAGAGAGTAGTGGCACATATTTCATCCCATGCATATCGTATACTGGCTTATATATTCATATTATGTAAACCTGCCAAATAAACGTTTATTTATTTAATATTTTTACTACATTAGTGCCTTGCTGCATGCATGCAGTCCAATTGTTCCGGCACGACGGGGGAGATACCTCTCATGTACACGATGCCTGCATAAAGTGACAGCTTCGCAGTCACGTTTCGTGCGGTGTGAGTAGCCGGTGGCCCAGGAAGGGAGGCGAAAGGAGGGCAAAGCATGTGTATAGCCTTTATGGGGATGACTATGTTGTAGTTGGTGTTGGTTGGTGGTTCGTATTTGAAGGGAATTAAGTCAGTCATTTACTTGCAAATTTAAAGTTTTTATTGATTATTATATTTAGATTTAGAGATATATAGTACATATACGTATTTAGACCGAATTAAGTAAGGGCTATGTCCAACAGTGGACTGCAATAGGCTGATGATGATGATGATGATGAAGTAAAGGCTATTGAAACCTAGGCAAAACAGTCTTGCCATTTGATGTGCGTGTGTGTGTGTGTTGTTTTCAATATTATATACACCAGTACCTTAATTTGTTCTTGCTTAAGTTCAGCATCTTGGTTTCCCTGCCCACCCTTAGCATAAGGAGTCTGTATGTTGATAGTAATGATAACTTATAAAAATGAATTTTCTTTTCAACAAATTCTAAAAAAAACATGTGTGATAATAACGTGAAATAGGGAATGTGCACGAAACATAGAGCTTTTTTTGGCGTCAAAAACAAAAATCTTTTAATTGTAATAAATATAGCTTATGTTACCTCTTGATAATGTAGCTTACTACGAGTGAAAGAATGGTTGGAACCAGCCCACTAGTTTTGGAGTTTATTTGATACAAACAAAAAAATCTTTCCTCTTTATAATATTAGTGTACGTATTGTTTATTAAGTTTTTGTTCGCAGTGAAAGTCAGCGCAACTGAGTAGTCTTTGCTGTGCTCATGTTGTGTTTACTCCTACTATTGCTGAAGCAAATTGCTTACATGAAATGAACAAAAAATACCATTAGCATTTATGGCCAAATGTTGAAGAAAATATATTTACACTTGCTGCGATCCGTGGTTTCACCCGTGTGTCGATCCTCATGGAAATATCGGGATCAAAGATTGATATTGGACAGACCTACCCAATAGGCACAAAAAAATTCATGAGAATCGGTTGAGATGTATTGAAGGAGTATGGTAACTCACATTGTGACACGAGAATTTTATATATG
This sequence comes from Calycopis cecrops, assembly GCA_001625245.1. Classification (NCBI taxonomy): domain Eukaryota; kingdom Metazoa; phylum Arthropoda; class Insecta; order Lepidoptera; family Lycaenidae; genus Calycopis; species Calycopis cecrops. The sequence goes on from LUGF01010750.1 coordinate 20,967, forward strand.
TATAGAGATAATACTTACCACTGTCATTGCAGAAGTCAGATAGATCAAATTCAAAGTTAGAATTTAATCTCTGGTTAATAACCTCACTAATAGTATCTTCTAATGTAATTTTTTTATCAAACAATTCAAACGATGTTTTGTCGTTTAACAACACATCTATACTATACATATTTCTATTGAAAGGGAACACAAAATCTAAATTAATAATCTTCATAATGAGCAGAAGATTGCTTGTGTAAAATGTTGTTATCAGGTTTTGTGTTGAAAAGTTGATGGGTATAAATATTACTCCAAAATATTCATTAATTATGTCGTAAAGCTGTATGTCACTGTGAATCCAATTGTGTACCTGAAATAAAGGAAGTAAACATCAATTGTACATAAAACCTACAAAACAAAAATACTGAGATTAGAAAACATCTATATAGAAACTGGGCTCTTATTTTTTAGCTGTATAGTTAGCGGTGTCAGAATGGCTTTCTGTCTCCTTCAAATTACATTAAAATTAGGTAGGTATTTTGATGCAACCACAAAATTTGTATATTTTGATGACATATTGGTTAGATAGTAGAAAGAGTCTGCATAAATATTGAAAATATTTTTTATATTAATGAGCAATCATGTGTTGTTAGCAAATCAGACTCCATTTGCTACATACTTTGCCTAGTCAGTATAGGAAACAAAGGTTAATGCAAAAGCTCCCGCTCATGCCTTTGTGGTAGTTGGTTATGTTTCATACTTATATCATTCACATTCATCTATCACTACCTAAAATAAGATTTGAAAAGATGAGAGAGAGCTGTTTTGAAAAATACAAAATGGAAGGCCATTTTGTATTTTTTAAAACAGCTCTGCGTACAAAATCAGTCATAAAAAGGATACTAAATATTTCTAGGTACACATCTATTATTGTAACCTGATTTTCTGAATTATTATACATTTTTAGTCTATAATTTGATGCAACCGGAGGGATGGAGGCAGAAGGAAGGTTCTCTCCACCGTTCCCCCAGCCTCAGAAAGTCGAAACTCGTGCAGATGTAATCTATTGCAACCCTATATATTTATTTATTATAATTTCTCTAACTCCATAATGCTAGATCAAATAATATACAAATATTTACATACCATAATTTTATGAAAATAATGTTTTGATGTCGCATCGTCGGAACTAATACAATTTTGAATAATTTCAATACTTCCTGTATTCGAATGATGTCTAGTAATAAGCTTTTTCATATGTAAAGACATTTTTCTTTCTTTACTCTTTTATTTAGTGACAGTGAGCATAAACCGTATAATTAGCAACAAAATCCTACATTTTAGTTTATGAGTTATGACAGAAAAACGAACTAGTTAGCTTAATGCTTATGTGAAGATGTCACTTAATTTAATTTTATTGTTTCCTTAGTATTATTATTGATTAGAAATTCTTATAAAATACATTTTTCCATTTTTGTGTAAAATGTAAATATTTATTTTCTTTAGCTTCGACTTTTGAGTTTTGACGTTTTGAGTTAATGTAATGTCAAAACAAAAACATATTTGGTGTTCTTCTTCTTGGAAAATCCTGCCTTCATCAGGATTTGCCATCGGCAGACCATCATCAAGGCACTATTTGCAAGAAGTCACAATTGGTCGGAACTAATAAACGCCAAAAACCAAATGCGATATGCTTTTACCTTCAGTAATAGTTTGGTAATAATAAGTTTAGTAACTACTGACGGACTGGAGTAACATTAGTAGGTAATTTCAGTCATTAGAGTATTCATCATGTATTCCATCATTATATTAAAACTTCGCTCCCCTGTATCGGTCGCTCCCTCTGCTGATAAACGACCTGTGTGGTTAGTCATGGATCGAAGAGGTTTATACTATAGGTATAACGGATTTTGAAATATTTTGATCTAATATTATTTAGGTATTGGCCTATTTGCTTGAAGTCATTAGTACTAAAGGCGGTATATGTTTACTTCGAGTTTCGACAAGCAGGTACGTGTGGGACTTCCTGCCTCATGGAATGGTGAGGGTCAGGAATCAGGACTAGACTTGGCAATGTATTGGAAGTGGCTATTGTCAGGAATCATTTTATTCTCGATTTTATGAACCAGGCATCGAGGGCAGTAATGAATTTCTGTAGCTGAATTGAGTGCCCTTGGGAAGGTGTAGCGAGTGATGTCAGTCACGTCCATAGCTGAAGGGAAACTTCCTTCGATGAACACCAAGATGTCCAGCTTCCTGCTATTCAATCCTGTTCAAAGCGGCTATAAAGTGCATCCTGTAGAGTGACGCACTTTCCAATTTTTGTTTTAATTTTGACAGTTTACGCTTAAATAAAATATATGTCTTGTATAGCTTACATTTATTTAGGTGCTCCCATTAGCATTACTAGGTATATTATTTAACATTTGACTAGACATGAGGTATTGTTAACATTACATACTAAGTATATTATACATTCAGTATAGAAATCTACACAACACACAAAGGTTATAATTATGTACAATATGGATGGAATATGGATATTATTTAAAATCAGTTATTAATACCTAGTATTTCTATGTATAGGTACTCCTACTTGCATAGCAATAACTAACTGACCAACTATACATGTACACCCATTGGAACTATATTTCTTACAAGTCCTAGAGTAAATAATAGTGATGTTACACTTTTTATTAACAATAATAATAGTACAATATTTTTTAATGCTAAGCATAGGAATATATTTTAATAGGAAATTATAACAGCTAATAGTAAGTCACATTGATTTAATTTATCAAACTATGATCAGTTTAAAAATATTTCTTGTTAAAGTATCTTTGACAGAGTTTGCGAAAAATGCAAAAAGAATGTAGAGTCAATGTCAAAGCTACAAAACCGTAGACAGAGAATACAATGTCTACGTACAAAACAAATTTACAGTGCCACAAACTTACCTGACCCGGTGGCCAAGACTGGAACTAAAGCCGTCATTTTGAAATGACAATCTGTTGTCAGTTTTATTAGTGGAGCGACGCACAAAACTCGTTTACCCTAAAGGGATGGGAGAAACATATTTTTAAAGTCTTTTCTTTTATGCAAGAAGAGAAACGTCTCCAAGCTCCATTAATAAACGAATAAAGTAAAATTGTTGATTGTTTGTAAATTTGATTTTTTACACAACCATAATTACAACATTAAAATATAATACTACATTCTTTTATTTCTAAATAACTAATAAAATAATAGTTGTCATGATTTTAGTATTGTGGTGCCAAATTTCAATTACTTCCTGCATCGGACATTATTTTTACCCTAAAAATCGGAATATATAATTTAATGGCAATACTTAATTAGACAAGACTTGTCACTCTTGTCAGAAGAGCGCCGCCACGACCGGGTCAGAAATGTTTTATTTATAAGCAGGAAGACCAAATAATTCCGGCTGGAATTCTTCAAGAGAATTGAGGACTAGAGTAGCATCTTTCAACAATTCTTTATCAATTCGAGGATCTGGTACAACTACTACTTGCATTTTGGCTGCACAAGCAGCTTTGACACCATTTAGAGCATCCTCCATCACCAAACACTGAAATAAAAATAAACCTCTGTAACTTTATTGTATAGCTTATAATGTTTACTTATAGATCTAGTGATAGACTGGCTGATCAATCAACACACAGCCAAATTTACTAGTTCAATCAAGAAGTAATTAACTTTACTTTATTATATTATTTATCACAGACTTTTATTATAAGTTTTCTGCCACATCCAGGCTAGGTTTGGCAACAATTGTTTCCCAAGTAACTTTTGAAACCATGGAATCTCTTCTACAACCATTTCAAATCAACTAGGTACTAGTTTTTTTGTAGATCTTTATTTATGTATTTGTTGGCGGGTTAATATCCACTCAATTTAAAAGACAGCTATCAAAATTCTATATATTTTAAGGACTGAAGTAAAGTTTTTAGTACTTAAGGATATTTTGCTTTTTTATCAATATAGAAATTTTAAACAAAGACTGTACTGTGTTCACTGACTGTAAGTGCATGCTTTAAAATAAAAAATACTAACATTTTCAGGCTTGGGATTGTCTGGAAACCTGGAGGCACACACCAGAAATATAACTGGATCAGGCTTGCCTTTTGTCACATCTGGATCGGAAGATCCCATTGTTATATGATGGAAGTATTTCAAGAAATCTCTCTGATTTTCCATTTTCATATTCACACTTTCTTCACTCGAACTTGTGGCTATTGCTATTGGAATACTTGCATCATAGAGATGTTGAACAAGCTTTTTTGCTCCTACAAAAATAAATATATTAGTATATTGTCATATTGGACAACATTTTAATTTATTTCATATTTACCTGGCATTAGTCGCACTTGAGGAAATAATCTTATGTATTCCTTTTGGCACTCATACATAAATTCATCTTGTGTTAGTGGCAAATTTAAAGTTCCAATGATCTTATCAGCACACTCTCGCCCTTGAAATCCCAACAAAGATGCCTTCATTTCCCAGGTAAACTCTTTTCCATAATTGGCACACACATTTGTAAAAGCTTCTGTGTAGAATTTTTCTGAATCTGGAAATAAGAATAATAATATTTAGAATATGATGTATTGGAAGCTGTCGACCGATGAAAAAAAAGTTTAATTTACCTATTAATAGACCATCCAAGTCAAAAAGAACGTGTGTAACCTTGTTGAACATGTTAACTTAAAAAATAGAATTGCAGGAAAACAATAAATAACGAAGAATTATTTAAATATCGGTATATAAGTACACTGTATATTTAATACACAACACAAATCTTAAAGACTACAACTAGAAATTGAATAGATGAGTATTTATGACGAAATATTGTAGTCAATTTATCGTTTCTCATCAAACTAGAAATGTAATTGCGTAGGTAAATGGTTTAACACACGTCACTCATGTCTCATAAACCATAATTAATATTATTATTTAATTACAAATACAAATACAAATACAAAATCTTTATTGCAATTATCTTTATTATAATTAATTTATTATAAGTTTATAAGTTTAAATCTTTCCAACCACACTTCGCACTCGGCACTTTGCTGTCATTATTTGACAGCTGACAGTTGTCAGTTACGGATAAGTACAGCTGACTGATTAGCACAATGATGGCCCACGGGCCACCGATCAAACTTACCGCACTAAAGGAGACAGCACAGCTGCCACTTTACGTCTATATCGTTTAAGCGAGAGGTAGTGTTGGCTCAATCCGACTGGCAGTGCAGTGTGGCACTACCTTTTACAAAAAGAGTAAAAAAAAGGAGTAAAAGTACGACATAGGGTTTAAGGCAATTCTTTCTCTTTGTGTGTGCCTTATTTAACCATTTTTTTGACGCCCAACGAAGTGGACACGGTAAAATATATTATTTTTTTATAGTCGTGCCTACTCTGTTGTTACTGATGCGGATAGACATTCGCACAATTGTTATGCAGATGCGTTTTCTCCCTTTCACCCACCTCTCGTATGGGCCACCGAAGACTTCCAATGACCAACCGCACACTACTCTATAAAAAAAGTTATGCCACTTATCAAGTTCATCGTTGTAATAGTTATTTATAAGTAGGTAAATTAATTACTTCCTTATTATTGTTTATAGTAAATTAATAATAATATTTATTGCTTTTGAATCTATTAGTTGTGATATAATGCACATTAACTATCGAGATGATAATAATGTTTGTTTACGCATGTCTAATCATATTTTTATTATGTATTATAATTTGTATAAGTTTTTATATAACTTGCAATGTTGGTTTAATTTTTATTTTTTTTTATTTTTTTCACTTGATAAATCAGATTGCAATTTTGTATTGTCTCATCATCATCAGCCGGATACCGTCTACGGTGTATACGTTTGAATGAATGTTTAAAAGTGGATTTATTGGATACTTGAATAAAAGATATGTTAACTTGTCAAGACTAAAGCATATATTGAGAATGAATGTGCACTCAGTACGGTCGGTACGTTAAAAACCGGCCAAGTGCAAGTCGGACTCGCGCACAACGGGTTCCGTATAATAGTTACCATCAATAACATCATAAAGTAAAAAATTGCTTAAAAACACGTTTACTGTATGGTGACCCTCCTTAATATTTTCATTTTTTTTTACTTTTAGTGTTCGTTGTTATAGCGGCAACAGATTTTTACATATTATTTGATACGTAATATTTATTTTAAAAGTAAACCGTGAGAAAACTCAGTGTGCCGAGTTCACTGGGTAACTAAGTGCGAGAGCATTCGAGTTAAATATGTTTTTACTCGATTACGAGTTCGACAAATTGACTCGAGTGACTCGAGTAAAAACAGGGCTCCAGTCGCATCACTAGTTTGGAGTCGAAAGTTCCTGTAGTATTATAGTACTCTTTGGTCGAAAGGAGGACCGACCCCCACTCTACTACATATGAGAATGTTCATAATCTCTTTGCTCTATTCAATGACTATATTCTAAGCAGGTTATTCATCGAATTATATTCAGCGCCTTGATGAGATGGTGGCTTAGAGAGCTGCAGCCTAGGGCCCCGTAAGGATTAAGGGTCTTAACATCATTTTTGTCCATGCTTCGGGGCCCGCCAGAGCTTAATCCGGCACTGATAATGTTTTCACTTAAGTTCAAAGTGAATAAAAAACAACTTAAGTGAGCAGCAACAAGTGCTAGGCACATATAGTTAATTAATAAAAGTAATTCAATAGATAATAGTAATTATGTCATATAATATTACATAGTTTTATCAATACGCAATTAGTTTTTATTGTTGTATTTTTAACTACGATACGAACGCTTTTCTTGATAAACAGAGTTTGTTGACTTTCACGTGTTTTTCATTATTGCCAGGGTGATTGAACGAGAAATTTCGTACGTTTAATCTAAGCTTTTTCTGATATTTAATAAAATATATTACGCTTAGTCCAGTGGCGTAACTATACCTACCGCTCGAGTTAAATTCATCTTATGGGGGTCGATCCGTAGAATTTTGAACTTAAAGAAGCTCTTTTTTTATTTGGGATTCCCCTCTGAAGCAGGAAGGGGTCCTGCTGGGGGCCCGTTGCATTTTGCCGACTTGCCACCCTGTAGTTACGCCATTGATGCTTACTCACAATAATACTTATTTTTTCTACATTTATTTATTTTATTAGTTAGAATTTATGCAGCGCCGGATTAAGCTCTGGAGGGGCCCGGAACTAGGAGACTTTGTAGTTGAGTAGGGCCCTTTTATAGATACAAAAATGATCTCAAGGCCTTTAAGCCTTACGGGGTCCAGGACTGCAGTCTCTTTAAACCCACCCCTAGATTCGGCGCGAAGTTTATCTTGTACTGTGTAAACGGATACACTATTTTTAAATTTATTTAATTTACGTAAATATATACCTAAAGACACTAAAATACAGATTTTTAGATAAATGAGCAATCATGGACGCCTATTATCATCTATGGATGGTGGATGGACGCCTATTATCATCTATGGATGGTGGATGGACGCCTATTATCATCCGCATAACTCATATGCAGATGCACTGAACTCCTTCACCCCACAATCCTACTCCATAATTACACGTGATTCCACTCTATACGTTTCCATGTAATGGTGGTCCAGTCTCACATGACTCATAGGAGAAAGAGAAAAAGAAGTCATCAGATCTCATGTAGAGACGAGCTTTTAAGTTAAAATTCATCAACTCTACGAGCACCGAGTTAAAATATGTATCTTGGTCGACACTATCATACGGTTAAGGTTAAGGTAGACAAATATGAAAAATAAAATGTACGTGTAGAGTTGCTTGTGTAGTACGTGTAGAGTTTAGCTCTAGGTAAGATATGACAAGCTTTTGAAAGTGAGAGCCATGGTTTCGTCTTTACATTTAACAAAAAAAAATGGTAGCAGAATTTTATGTTGTTTATGTATGTTTCATGGCGTAATTTTTAGATTTTTTTTATTATATTATTTTTTCTTAATACTTAGGTACTTGTACAACAGAGATTTTACATCAAATAAGGATAAATTAAGAAGATTTTATATAAACGTTATTATATAATAATAGGGCTTGGTACAGGGTTTAGTCAGGCCTGGTACCTACCAATTCCCACTGCGGCTAATTATATTTTGTCTTAAGAATCGACAATCGGCATATATTTCGACCTATGGTAGAGTCCTCACAGGGTCTTAGAAGTAGTAATCTACTTAGAAGCAGATCGGTTTCGTGCGGTGTGTGTTTCCGGTGGCCTAGGGAGGGAGGGAGAGAGATAAAGGCGCTGCCCTCGTTGGCAGCGCTTTTATAACCTCTTAGAGGATGTCTCTGCTAGTTTGTTCCCCTATACTATATTTATAAAAAGAAATAGGACAGAATGTGATTTTTCACTTCTTTTTCTCTAATAAATATTAGGTACAGTTTGGGTAATAAAAGAACTTTGCAAATATCTCGATTAAAAAAGCCAAGGAAACAAAATGGCTGCCAGATGATACCCAGCTGGCGGCCATGGAGGTATTATTAAATACCAAACTCATAACTAAACATTGTTATAAATTAGTTAACACCATAACCACCATGTAGCGTCATTTATATGATGCCCAGGTGGAGTTTTATAATCTAGCTTTGCTCCGCAGTTTTACCTTATAAAATCTATCGCGGGATCGTTCTTTTTTTGAATATAAGTATTTTTAGGTTATGCCAAACTCCTCTGTACCTAATATTGACTTGTAAACAG
>LUGF01010750.1:29761-64398 GCA_001625245.1 Calycopis cecrops
AATATTCAAGTAACGTGTTTAAGTGATAAAGTATTATATAAAAAAGAAACAAAAATTCGTCGGCACGGCCGGGGAGGTATCTCTCGCTTACACGAGACAGGCGTAGAGTGACAGCTACGTGTTGAGTTTAGTGCGGTGTAAGTAGCCGGTGGACCATGCAGGTGGGAGGAGAAAGGAGAGAAGCGCATCTGTATAGCCTCTATGCGGATGTCTATGGGCGTCGGTAGTCATGAAAATGTCTCCGACTGCTCGTTTGCCCCCCTATACCATAAAAAAGCTATAGGTAAAGGTTCTTTGTATTTCGAAGATTGTCTAAAAGTATTTTTGTTAGTCGTGTGATTGTAGTGCAATTGCACGCGTTTGTTAAATTTTTGCAATTCTTTTTTTAAAACGATATGTTAAAAATCAATATTAAAATATTTGATTCAAAATAGTATTTTATAAATCTCTTTTTGAACGTCAATACCCTACTACCGGTTCAACACTAGCCCTGACCTTCGAGGAACCGGCGAAACAAACGCAGCGGGACTGACCGTCAGATAATCCGTCTCTTCTAACTCTAGCACAGTTTAAACACTAATTAATTTGAAACCTTAAACCAGATTTTTAAAACCGATGTACATTTAAGTATTAAACCAATAATATAATATTACAAATCAAATAGAAAGATAAAAAACGGCCAGCATGTTGACACACAAGGTGTGTCAGAGCACCTCAAATATGTGACGAAGATCAAATTCGTGTTTACATTGCACTAGTAATTTTTATATTTTATTTTTATTACACGACTAGCTTAGCATATCGATTTGTAAATTTACTTTCCAAGTGCTACATGATTTCTACCAGCACAAATACGCGGCCACTTTGGCTATCGCGAGTGAGCTGCCCAGCTCTTCAGAGAAGGGGGAGAGGACTGATCTCCTCGTACAAGAAAATTATAGTTTACTTAACTTTAAGCTATCTTAAACCACTATTGGAGTCTGTTCCGTCTGCGGGAAAAGGGGGTTCTCTCCTCTATAGACCATAAAACTACTATCGGTCTGTAGAACCTGTATATACATACCTATCTTCTATATATAAATATATGTATATATATATATATATAAAAATGTAATGCTGTTCGTTAGACTCACAAAAACGCGAGAACGGCTGAACCGATTTGCCTAATTTTGGTTTTGAATTAATTGTGGAAGTCCAGGGAAGGTTTAAAAGGTGAATAAATATGAAAAAATAATAGGAATAATAGTAAAAACAAAAATTTCGTTTTCCCATACAAAATATTCCTGCCTGTCATACATTTGATGTTCATCCTGTCGTTCAGAAATTAAAAGAATAGTTTAAAATAATAGTAAATAAATTTACGTGATAGTTATAATATACAATTTCACAAATTTTTATTCTGGTTTTCAAACACTGTCTTACTTTATGCCCTGAAGTCGCAGATTTTTTGCGGCTATAGTTATGGGCGTATCAGGATATTGAAATAGTTGTTTCAAACTTCAAGACAATATTAAAGTATTTTACTACCACTGTGCACCTTTGACCTGTTGTCATAATATGTGTAGCAACACCAATAACACATCTCCACACTGATTGCCACATGTCAGAATCCTTACTGCTATGCTCTATGCGTATGTCATCACATGGCTACGACTGCTCCTTCGCTCCCTTCACTATAAAGATAATAAAAAGAAAATTAGGAAAGGGAAGAAGAAAAATGGATTGCAAATTTTGTAATGGTTTAGACTGTGCGCTGATATACCACATGTCACCTTTGTTTTGTGTGTTTGTTTTTATCTTTAAGTATAAAATAGATAAAAAGAAACAGAATAAAAAGTCTGTGGAAGATAGACACTTATAACATATGCGTATTAAGTTACATGCTCTTATTGCCGCTTCTGACTTTGGAGTAGCTAAAATTGTCTGTTGTAGTCCAAAGTCCTGAGAATTTAAATGAAATTCTTTAATCAAAGGCTCCCTTTCATTTTTACGCTCAACGCAATCCTTCAACAAATGTTACACATCTTCAATTTTATAGCACATTTTACCATTCGTAGAAGTAACCTTTTACATAAGGTTCTTTCCTTTGCTGATGCATAGTGCCAAGAACAAAGTGTTAGTGCTAATCTTACATAGTTCAAACCTAGTTCACAGTCATCAAGCCAAGTATCTATTGCATAGCGTCCTATCATACATATTATGTATATGTCACCGTAAGATTGTAAAAACCGTAACATTACAAAATAACTTGGAAAATTGTAAACTGTAAATTTTACAGTTTGCTCCGGGAACATCATAAACTAACGAAAAATAATGTGTTAAATTGTAAATGATTTGTACAGTTCACAATTTTCCGATAGTTTACAATCTTCCGAGTTATTTTGTAATCTTACGGTTTTTACAATCTTACGGTGACATATACACTAATACCTCGACTTACGCTACCCCTACTTACATGAACAGGGATTTACGCTGTTTTTAAATATCACTTCTTTAACTAGTCCACCTACATATTAGTTAGATTTTGTAAGCTTTCTTGAGTAGGTATAATAATTTGTTGAATAATAGCAATATATTTTGATTATTTGTATTCATGTTTTAATTATGTGTTATATGTTCTTTGTATGCCATAAAATAACATGGCAAATGCGCTGGACAAAATATCATTGTATCATCTATATGTACCGCATTTTTGCAAAATAAAGAATTTTGAATTTGAATTTTTTTTGTCTAAATTACTATTAATGTCTTCTATAATCCAAATTTACCATAAAACATTCGATACTAATTGAAAAGTTAATATTATTTTGTATGGCCTACATTTATATCCCGACATACGCTGTACTGTCCGTACCGAGTAACTTCAGGATATAACGGTATTATAATCCAGGAGTACAATGTTGTATTCACCGTATACCTATTATATATCTGCCCGCAGTCCAACACATGCTCGCCGCTCGGTAGCAGCACATCCAAATCTACAAAACACATAGATACGACCTAGCACTAGTCACAACTCACAAATACTAAAATATTACTTACACAACACACTACACCACTAAAATTAGTCGAGTTAGCTTTTTAAAAAGTCTTAGCGCGCTACTCTAACCGTCTGACCTTTTATTCATAATTATTTACGTTAAGAGCTTACGCAACTAAACGTAGTGCACCAAATCTGGCACATATCAATCAGTGGTTATCAACAACCGGGGACATGTGCATCGGAACCTTGAACAAATTTCGCTTCCAATTCCGTCCAACCGGACCCTTATCTGGGCCACATTAATGGGTCAATTATGACCCACATCTTGAAGTCGGCCAGTGCACATCACGTGTACAGGTTACACGTATAGAAAGATATTAATTCTTAGATATAGAGCGTGAAATGAAGCGTTCAGGCTGCAGTAAGTAAGTTAGGTATATAGGGGCGCCGCGTGCCGCCGGCACCTCAGTCGCCACCCGATAGTACCGAGACCTCGGCGTCGATCGTACACGACCGAAGGAATTTCAATATCGTGTGATGTTAGTAAACAGTCAATGTTCCAATAAAAACATCGTGGGCAATCTGCCATTATTGTGGTGAAAATTGATGAACAATGTCCTTTCCGGGAATATTACTTTTCTCGTATTATGTGGAAAGCTTTTGGGTGAGTTTGTAATTATATTAATTTTCATTTAAAACATTATTTTGAGTGAAAATATTAATTTTGTAATATCTGTAAAAATTCAACTTTTAATTTCTTAAAAGTGCTTTGAATTCACAACATAATTAAAAATGTGCTTTACATTTTTAATTATGTTTATATTCAACATGATTTATAAAACTAAAAATAATCTGAACTTAAAAATATCACGATTATATATTATAACAACACATATTTTTGCCACAATATTAAAAAGTTGAATATTTCCACTCTACCATAGGTGTTCTGTTAGGAGTAAAAAACAATTTCTGCAAGTATAAACCATACATAATTCACGCATTTTCTTGTTTATTATTGCCGTTGATTAGACGTTACATCATTATTGCGTGTTTGGGTTAAAGAATATGTATGATTGTGGTTCGTTATTGGCATTAAATCCTCTTTTTCTTAAACCGTAATGAAAATAAATAGCAGCGCCCTTTTAAAATAAAACGCAAAGTCTAAAATTAGAAAATTCATTTAGGATTTATGTGTGTACAATCTTGCAATTGTGCTATTTAAAAAAAACTTGGCGTGTTTTATTTAGAACTGTCGCGGACTTTTTAATTGGAAAATAGAAAGTATCTGTTTAAAATTAAATAAACTTATCCATTCATCCGTTACTTGAGTATCGCTTCATTGAATTTCTGTAAAGTTCATGTTATACTTTACCCCCTTAATCTTATCACTAGTTTTGTATACATAACGAAGTTTACGATATACATAGGTAATAACGAATTGAAAAAGTATATGTTCTAATTAGGTCATGATTTTTACGGATCTGAGTCATTTGTATGCATATTTTTCATGCAATTTTAATTGTAAATGTTATATTAAGTTTGTGTCACTTTAAGTTCACTAAGCTCTTGTTGCTTATGAACTAAGTTAATCTCGCCTAAATATTGACATGTGCTAATGCGATTTATCGCGAAATTCCTAAGCAGTTCTTTATCCATAAACTATATAGGTATTGTTTTCAATCTCGGACTATTTTTATTCGTAACTTACACGAAACCGCGTGAAGTAATAGCTGTGCTGTCGCGTTTCGTGCGGTGTGTTGGTACCCGCTGGAAATTGGAGGGAGGAGGAGGAAGGAGAGCAACGCATCTGTATAACCTCCTTGCGGAAGTCTATGGGCGTTGGTGAATGAACGTAATTAATGAAAATGACTCTGATTTCTCGTCTGCTCCCTCATCATATAAAAAAGTATAGTATATGTAACATAGTATGTATTTGCATAAAACACGCTTAGCAAAGTATTGAAGAGGACATTTTGATGCGCAGTAGTAAACGGTGTCTTCTTAGGAAAACCGAATAGTTATAACTTATATGTATACCTAGCGTAAGCCGATTTTTGTCGCAGTATAAACCCTAATAATTATTTACGGTAAAGTCTACGAATTAGAGATCTAAATGTCTCGGATACAGTTTTAGCAACAATGAAGATGACAAAAACTAGATATCACGTAGATGTTGAGCTCAGATTCTCCTGGAAGTGTCAACTTTAAATGAAACTCAGGGCTGCTAATGTGACGTCAAGTTTGTTCTGTTTGGCTTCTTTCATCTGCATTTGAGAGAAATTGGCTGACAATCGACATCGATGTTTTCCAAGTAACGTTCAGTTAAATGATAGTCCAAGAGAGAGTGACAATGGATAGTTCTATGATTAAAATATATAGAGTTTTCTATGTCATTTCTACTCTAGAGTTAATCATATTATTAGCAAATGACATCTCTACTCTACACTCAATCATATTGCCAAATAACATCTCTACTCTACTCTCAATCATATTATTGGCAAATAACATCTCTACTCTACACTCAATCATATTGCCAAATAACATCTCTATTCTACACTCAATCATGTTGCCAAACAACATCTCTACTCTACATTCAATCATGTCGCCAAACAACATCTCTACTCTACACTCAATCATATTGGCAAATAACATCTCTACTCTACACTCAATCATATTGACAAATAACATCTCTACTCTACACTCAATCATATTGCAAAATAACATCTTTACTCTACACTCAATCATGTTATTGGCAAATAGCTCTTCCTTTGTAGTTTTGCAGGCACGCTCTACAATAGGAAGACAAGTGTCTACTGCCTACGCCATTAGGTAAAAGTCGTGAAAACGTTGTTATATCACTGTGATGGTCATCACTTTATTCGTTGCAGAAGATGCTCTTTCAAAATCAGCGCCATCTTGCATCTATTGCATCAACCTTGGTGATTGCAGTCCAGCCGAAGTCCGACTTCGCTTTAAACTGTTTTTTTCTGATAAATTGCGTGATATCGCTTTTACAAAGATAAATTCGTAACTGAACATGTCACAGCGATATCCGTGTCACGATACTTAATCAAATGAGCTATATCGTGGTCCGTGGAGAGGAAGAGGACAACGCATCTGTGTAACCACTGTGCGGATGTCTATGGGCGTCGGTAGTCACGAAAATGGCTCCGACTGCTCGGTTGTCCCCTTATACTAAATAAAAAATCATCATGGGAATATGGTTGTGGGACTTGCGGCAAGAGAATGGCTTTGTATATTACGTTACTAGCTTGATGTGGTGGACACTAAGCTTACGATTTTGTTTGAAACCTTTTTTAGTGATATTTGAAGGAGTTTTCTAGACTGTTCCCGGACTCTGTGCGTTCGTGTTTGCTCTGTGTGTGTTCTGTGAGCTTCAGGCGCAAGTCCCTACCGCGTATGTCGTCATGGAACCATATGCCACCCTCTTTCCGAACCTGATATCTCAAAGGCTTAATTAAGGAATAAAATTAAAAACTACATAAAAATAATTTAATTTATTTTCTATCTGTAGTTAATTTCTTTATGCTGTCAGAAGTATATCGTTGACAGAACCAGGGCATCTCAGGTGGCCCATGGAGGTAGGAGGAGTAGCGCATCTATATAGCCTATATGCAGATGTCTATAGGCATAGGTAGTTCTGATAATGACTCCGAGAGCTTATACCATAAAAAAAGTAGACACGACCGATGGCACCCGCGGTGTTTCAGTGGGTTCTGTGGGTATATCCGATAGTCCCACACTCCCCATCGTATATCACCACGGTACGGTGGCAGTGCGTAGGTATTTCCCCGCGAAACCGAAAATAAAAAATAGGTCACAATTATTCGACAAAATCGATTTTGATACAATTGCATCAGAATAAAAGAATAATCAAGGTTATTACATGATAAAATCAAAGAACAGTGTTTTTGAAACGTAAAAATGTATTTATAATGATGACGGACATACAATTGGTGACTTCAGTGTGATTAGATAAATGTAGATTAGATTTAACTAAAATGTGCGAGTCTTTGTTACTGCATGTTTTTTTGTAGGTTTTATCAAGATTTTATTTGTTATCTATGCATCTTTGTTGAGTTACCAACAGTCTAGACGAGATGTTTTATTATTTTATTTTATTTAGAATTCATTGAACCTGTATTTCTGTTAATAGAGAATAAATAATATCAATATTTTTTCTTACAATACAGTCAATATGTTTACGCTTAAAAATAATTAGTTTGAGTCGAAACGATTCCAATTTTAATCATTTTGAAGTCGTTCAGGAATATTTTTTTTTATAAAGAAAAAACCTTATAAATAACGGACTAAATATAATATAGACAAATTATTTAAAAAAAATATTTTTAACTAGCTTCCGCCCGCGACTCCGTCCGCGCGGATGTTGGTCTTCGCGTGGATGGATTTATATTTTTTCTACGTATTTTTCCAGGATAAAAAGTATCCCATTTTATGCCCAGGATAATAAGGTATAATTTTACCAAATTTCATCGAAATCGAACCGTTAGTTCCGCGACTCCGTCCGCGCGGATGTCGGTCTTCGCGTGGATGGATTTATATTTTTTCTACGTATTTTTCCATGATAAAAAGTATCATATTTTATGCCCAGGATAATAAGGTATAATTATACCAAGTTTCATTGAAATCGAACCGTTAGTTCCGCGACTCCGTCCGCGCGGATGTCGGTCTTCGCGTGGATGGATTTATTTTTTTTCTACGTATTTTTCCAGGATAAAAAGTATCCTATTTTATGCTCAGGATAATAAGGTATAATTATACCAAGTTTCATTGAAATCGAACCGTTAGTTTTCACGTGATGCCTGAACATACAGACAGACAGACAGACAGACAGACAGACAGACAGACAGACAGACAAAAATTTTTTTAATCGCATATTTGGGTTTGGTATCGATCCAGTAGCACCCCCTGCTACTTATTTTTTCAATATTTTCAATGTACAGAATTGACCCTTCTACAGATTTATTATATGTATAGATCATTGCACTCGAACCTCGTATTGACTCCATTTGCACTAAGCGTTGTTTGATTAAAAAAAAAAAACATGTCTGGGCAGAGAGCACCGTTTTAATTGCTCCTGGAAAATGTATTGGTCTCGGGATACCTAGATGAACGTAGAAGTCTAGTATTGGACTGTAATATACCACTGATCTGATAAGCACACAATTCTGATCGCAACTTCATTTATACAAAGAATGCATTTTATAGTCTCAAGGCCACTTCGACATTTGGCATTTAAGCGCTTTACACTCTATATTCTACTGTATATTGGTACTCTATATATTTGGTATTAATATTATTATTTATTATTACATTTTAATAATATGTACTCTATGTGCTTTGGTAATTAATTCATGAGCAGTCTAGGTATCAATACTGTCAAACAAAAACCTTTGCCATAACAATGCTAGCGTTAAAAAAAATACCCGATTCAAATATCGAAAGGACGTTCGGAAATATTCCCGCTAAAGCCATTGAAATTGCAATATCACATTTTTGTAATAAGACTTCAAAAATATTATACTCGTTACTAAAAGGCACGTGCCCTGAATGCATTGCCCGCCCTCACTGAAATTCTGAGTGTTCGAACATCGAAATGCAACGCAATTTTTATCGCTTACACTGCTAGATATACAGAAACCATTAGACTATTTTCTCGGCCACGATAACAATAGCATAACCTATTAATCGCAATAGTTCGATTTGCTTCTCCCATTAGTCTGGGAAAGAAGGGGGGGTCTGTCCCCCTATCGACCACAAATACAGAGGCTTGAGTTCACGCTTGCCTCTCATATCGATGAAGCTGCACTGACCTTCAGTCCTCAGCGTAGATTCTATCTAAAAAAAAAATAAAAAAATTAGACTATAAATAAAATACTTATTTATAAATAAAGTTGTCCTAACTGATTTCGGCTACAGCAGCCGACGGCTTAATGTGCCCTCCGAGACAGGGTGTAATACCGCCAACTTCCTGACTCCGGACTGTTATTAGAATTTGAAAAACCTTCCGTTCCGTACCTCACAGGGAAAACGGAACCTACAGAATCACTTTGTAATCCGTCTATCTGTATGTCTGCAAAGAATCTTTTCTGAGGAACGCATGGATCAACCTGTAATTCATTACATTCTGTGGACAGGAGAAGCACAGAAAATTATAATTTTTACTCAACGGAAGCAAATAAGGTATAGGTACAAAGTTGTTTTATCTTTTAAATGCGCACATAATGACCAACACACGTGATTAAAAACGCAGACACTATCGATCTAGAATCTAGAATTAAGCCATATATGTGACAAGTTTATTATCTTTTCTATAAATATTTATTTTTCTCAATATTAGCATATGGTGTGTAGTACAGTTATTGTTATGTAAATACACCGGTAAATAATATTTATCGATCTCTGCTGCTATCTTCCCCTCGTAGATAAAAATAACACGCATTAACATTCGAGTTTATATTAAATATAACTGTTAAATAACAGGAAAATAGGAAGATATGGCTCATGTTTTGATGATATGTTTTAGTAATTAGTGCCACAGTGCATGCTTGCACGTAGCCGAATTAGGCCGCCACGACCGGGGAGGTACCTCTCGCTTACAAGAAACCGGAGTAAAGTGGCAGCTGTCGAGTTTCGTGCGGTGGGTAACTATCCGGCGTCCCATGATCGGGGAGGAGGAAGGAGGGCAACTCATCTGTGTAATTTCTGTGCGAATGTCAATGGGTGTAGGTCGTTAAAAAGACTATGACTGCTCGATCGACATTTTTTTATATTTTTTAGACTGTCAGCCTATACCTACTTACTATAAAAAATGTGTATGGTTTAGACCACACGATTGAAGTAAAACTTCATACATGAAACAGAACTGACTATGAGAGGGAGAGAGAAAGATAACGTGCGCGCGCACTGGTCTTTCTTGCTCCTACAGTAATATAAAAAACGTAACCGTGTTTTCTGTCTTGACTGACTTATATTACCCTCTCAACTTCCGTTGGCCCCGCCCGATCACACTTTTCGTAACGCTCTCGTCACGCATTCAGCTTACTCCCCAAGTCGAGTACGCACCGTAGCAGGCCCGCAGCACGTGGTGCGGAGGAGCCTTCACCTGGTGCACACGATAAACAACCTCACAATATCTCGACATTGCACTGGTCAGAACAATAACTATTATTGTTTATTGTAATTCCGATACTTTCAATGATTTAAATCGAATATATAAATAGCTTTAATCTCTCGCTGTGTATTGAACAAGTCATTATCAGCCGGAACAAGTCCATTGCTGGACTTAGGCTTCGTCTAGTGACAGCGGCAGATCTGCACGGCCCGATCGTAAGCTGTACTTATGTCCGCTCTCCGCCACCTTTACAATCTTAATTGAGTTGTACGAGTAGAAAAATGTCTTGTGTCCTGGCACTGTTATTTATACAGGGTTAAATGTAATTAACGCAAGACTTCATGCAGGCAGCATGTCTACATCAATACCAACAACATTTGTTCTGCGACTTTTTACGAATCTAGATAAATAGCACAAAAAAAATAAAAACAAAAAATGTTTGCACCCTCTGTTATTTTATTACTCTGTATTTTGTAAGAGTGACGCGCGGGAGCCCAGCTATCTTGCCGCGCGCGTTTCCCGCGCTATTTTCTTAGCCGCACGCAGACTAAATGATAGTTCAGAGGCAATATATTAATTTTGTATGGGAATATTAACATTTTAAAAACTATTAATTTTCAAAAGTCGTAGAACAAATGTTGTTGGTATTGATGTAGACATGCTGCCTGCAAGAAGTCTTGCGTTAATTACATTTAACCCTGTATATAACTGTTATTTTTTTTTAAGAAATTGCTAATAATAAGAAGGTTGGCGAGAGGTAGCGCTTTTAACACACGAAGGAAATGCATTGCTCCTTTGCAGCCGAATTGAGCTTCAAGGAGTAATCTTTCGCTCAGATGATACTCTTGCTCAACCACTATCATCATCATCATCATCATCATCATCATCATCATCAGCAGCAGCCGGAGGCCGTCCACAGCTGGACATAAACCTCCCCCATAGAGTTATGCCACTTTTTGCGTTTCGTGTAGTTGAGGAAGCGAATAACCACAGCCTTGGCTTTTTTAGGTTATGCGGGGCAACGCATTGTGTCATGGAACGGCTAGTCATCAGATCTCCTTGATGGTTAGTCAATTATCTATCGTGAAGGATGCCACCTCCCAGTGCTCTCTTTTGTTCTCTGGAGGGTATGAAGAGTAGCCCACTCAAAATATACAAAAATGTATATTATATAATAAAATAATGGTTCCTCAGATATGAGACAAAAACCGTCTTTTACCGCAGAGCAAAATTTATGTTGACTCGGCCATCCCTTTGACAAGTAAAAACATCGAGCATTTAGCCAGAATATGTGAGCGACGCTAAAAAATAACGTAATAGAGATGAGATATTAACCTCGAATGTATCTGACGATGTGTACAGACTAGAATGCACAGACACGAGAGCATCAGATTAATATGCAACGATCCGCTTAGGCGATTCCTCCCATATTCCGTTAATATGCAATATTCATATAACATTGTAACCACACGATTTTCATATTATAACACATCATCATTTTTTTTTTTTTTTATGATATAGGAGGGCAAACGAGCAGCCGGAGTCATTTTCATGACTACCGACGTCCACAAACATCCGCATAGAGGCTATACAGATGCGCTGCCGTCCTTTCTCGGCTACTTACACACCGCACGAAACGCGACAGCTCAGCTGTCACTTTACGCCAGTCTCGTGTAAGCGAGAGGTACCTCCCCGGTCGTGCCGGCCCAATTCGACTGCATGCAAGCGTGCAGTATGGCACTACCTCTTACTAAATATCATCATTATAGACAGAAAAACAATTAGAAAAGCTAAAAGGCAAAAGTGTCTGCCTTATTATATAGATATGTTAGATTATTATACTTCAGATTTGTGCCTTATGAATTTAGTAGCAATCGGTAAATTATTATTAATCTATGAATAAAAAAATAATTGTTGTTCGTTAGTATCGCTAAAACTCGAGAACGGTGCGAACAATTTGGCTAATAATTTTGATTTTGAATTATTCGCTGAACTCCAGGGAATGTTTCAAAGATGAGTAAATATGGAAAAAATACTCAAGGAATTCTTTTTGTTTTGCGTTAAAATTTAAACATTTTATTCTTTTTCCCGAAAAGAATGATTTATAATTACACTTCGGATAGATTTTGCGCGGCAAAAAATGCTGTAACAACTTTAAAAAAATGTTGATTCTGAATTCTGCGTATTGCGCCTAAATCTGCAAACTCTCTTATTTATATATACATATGCGTATATGTATACCAACTATGTACGTACATATACTCAACCTAATTGGGCCTGACAATATAACATAAATACTATATTTTATATGTGCTTTGTGACCTGGCCTTAGTCAGCAAGACTCGCTTGGAGTCAAATTACTTCATGTCATGTGAAATTTATTACATATCATTGTCATCATCACCGACACAATTTTGAGCCACTTGGCGAAAGATTTCGTAGACTCCGTAGACGCAAGTTAATCTCTATTTTTTTTCTACGTATACTTTATGTGACCCTGGCCCCTAGTCCGGCCCAGAAAACGAAAGGAAGCCTCTTTTGAAGAAGTTCGGTTCGGTGGAAGAACTGGACAGTCGTCGGGGTGCCTTGGACAGATCCGGGGCCCTCCAACATAGGCGGCCGATGACAACCGCGAGGTTTTAGTGGGTATTCGGCTCCGCCGCGAGCCCCACGCATCCATCGGGCCCCACCCGGGTTCCATGGCAGTGCGTAAACGCATTTCCCCGCGAAAAAAAAAGTAGACTTTATGTACTACAAGTTATATGAAAGCGCACTGAATCCCGGAAGCTTTTATTTATAGTTCATATAAGAATGGAATCCAAATGGGTCCAATTGGTGACTGAAGACACCCATAGATATCCGCTTACTTGTCATGTTACGCCTTCCTCTCCAATGGACTACCGCAGGAAATACATAGCTAATAACTTTATGGTGGTATTAGAGTCGTGTGACGTAATGGTCCAAGTCCGGTGCAATGCAGCATTCCTAGTTAGCTGGTTGCCATGATGACTATATAAAATACTGTAGATCATAAATCAATTTAGAATTACCCTCATTGTTGGTCCAGTAATTGAAAACGTGAAAGGAAGTTGGAAAATTGGCTCCATAGACGAGATTCCTTGGCCATTAGTCGCTTGTTACAATAAAAAAAAAAAGAAATATCCGCCATTTTTTAAATTCAAATCTGTTGCGTGACTATGCGTGTTTGATACTTAATCTACTTATTTATTCATAAAGTATCAAGATTACTTTATCAACGAAATATTAAATTTTTTACTTTAATAATATTTTGTTATACGGGGATGGGGAAAAATACCTACATTTTTGCCAGTCTTTTTTTGACTGAAGTTATGCGTCTAGTGCGAGGTGGTCGGAGAGTGAGAGATGCTATGCTGCATTGCAGCGGAATTGGGCTGGCAAGAGCGGGGAGTTACCTCTCGCTCATACAATACCGGTATTATACTGTCACTTTTCGCCGGTATTGTAGAGGAAGGAGGACAACATCGGTCCTCCTTCCTTTTTTATTTTTTGTTTCTTTATGGGCGTCGGTAGTCATCAAAAGGCTCTGACTGTTCGTTTGCCCTCCTAATTAAAAAAAAAAACTGGATGATCGATACAGTTGATACTAAGCGATTCTATGACTGTACGCAGTTTATTACAGCTTACTGAATGACGCAATATCGCATATCGCAGTTACTATGGAGCAAACTCCATAGCATGTTCCACTTAGCGCGTCGACCACCCACTCCCGGAGGCGCTCAGGTGTTACGACAGTCGCGCCTTCGCGGAATAACTCAGTACCCAGTCGAGTGGACGCAAGATATTGACAAGCTCGGAGTTGGGATCACACGCCTCGGCGGGTAATGCAGATTATGTAAAAACAAACTTCATCATGAGCGAGTGGAGTGGTTTTTCTCTTTATATTCCATTCTCATACTTTTTTATTTTCATCTGTAGATATTAGAACTTTCATCTTTTCATCTTAATGCCCAAAGCCCATCATCGCCATCGGCAAGTAAAGGGATCCTTTGGTATCCCTACATGCAAGCTGTCGGAAACTATGCCTTGGCATGCTGCAACATTCTTAGGGATGACGAGCCGTCCTCAAGCTTGCCGAAGGGCGTCTCAACATCGTATTTCTCTTCAAAGCAGTCTCAGAGTTGTTACAAGCTAGTTGCCTGAGTTGTATTTAATGGAGAGCCCTTTTGCTTCGAGTGTTGCTTCGGCGCCGGCCGCGGCGCGGCGGCACGTCGGGCGACGGCGTACCGAAGGATCCCGAAGCGTCTCGAAGCGTCCCGAAGCATCCTCAAAGCTGCCGATACAGTAGCCTCAAGCATATCGAAGCGGTATTTTTGTTACTACGATCATTTATCATGGAAATTACTAATTTATTGCCATGAAGTTAATGTGTAATACTTTCTATCACCTAAAATCCTCAGCCGTCCCGATGTCGATAATGAGCGCCGGCCCTTAGAAGACCTCTTTTATAGAAAAACTACCAAGACTTGCGGTTCCACCCACATGCGCACTTTGTTCCTGTTTAACATCATCATTATCAGCCGGAGCACGTTCACTGCTGGACATAGACCTCCCCCATCGAGCGCCAGAGGTCACGACTCACGCTCAGGTGCCACTTTCATCCAGAGGCTCCTGTCATCTTATCCAAATTGCAAGTGCACCGGTTTGCAGGCGGTCCAACGCTTCGACTTCAGATGCGGTGTTTGTCATAGCGTCACATATATTAATAACCTTCCTAGGTAAATGAACAATCCTTGAAAAATCTAACACCGAAACAATCGGACCAGAATACAAAAATATATCTAATTAGGTACTTATAACTATATAATAAAGCAAAGTATATTTATGAAAAATAACATTAAAGTAGATTATAATGTATTAAATATAAAATAAACTGAATTTAAATATTCGGTATATTAAAATAAAGAGGATTATTTTATTTTTCATACCTCACGAGTTTTGTAAATATAAAGGTACGGCACTACAATAATATCTAATTTAATGATACCGCATAAGTTAAAATTCGTCTTGTAAGTACTTAAATTCATCACCATTTTCTTGAAGTACTCGATTTAAACTCATTTAACAAACAACGCACGGTGTCACGGAAGCTCTTGTAACGTTTTTCTAGAAAGTCTCCAAATAAATGTACATAATGTTTTAACTAGAAGACATTAAAGTACTGACAGGTTTTTTTCAGACACAGTCACATTTACCATCAGATCATCTGATTTGTGCCAGCTTAAAACTTGACATAAACTAGAAGGTATCGGGCAACTGGCTGACTTATTAACTTTACTTTTATGACAAGTCATACAACGGCAAGGGCAGAAGGCTTCTCTTTTCTAGGAGGAACATTTAATAGCTTCTTTGTGTTGGAATTGAGGGCGCCAATACGACCAAATTTCACCCGAGCTGTTAGTTAAGCTTTTTCAAGCTGGGAGACAGGGTCACCAGTCTCAAGCGGAAAGCGATGCCACTGCAACGACGCAATAAATACCCTTAACACTCTCCATCAACGCAAATTAATCATGACCTCACATGTTTGTTTATATTTCAACTGGTTCGGATAAGGCCCCATTAGTATTATAATGGTTTCGCGAACCGGTCGCGGCGATACGAAATTTTTCGTGGCGGCCACCCATCCTTACCTTGAACCCCCGCCAAGGACATGCAACATTTTATTCGCCTGTTACGCTTTAAATACACGCTTTTATGGTCGTGTTTAAATTTTAACATTTATAAAGCGTGCGAATAAAATTTTATGTGATTATGGATGGGTTTAAATGATTGTTTATTAAACTTGAGTCCTTCCTTGGTTTGATTGGCGAGGGTTTTATTCGAAAGGTAGACTGAAGAGGTTGATTTTTTTAAGATGTAGTTCAGGTGTGACCTGTGAACTAACCTACCTTGAAAGTTGAACTACAGATACCTACCCAATAACAGATTAAAAAAAAAGGCATAATCGCTGCGCCAGCGAAGGCGGCGATAATAAATACAAACCTATTAAAAAAAAAAAGAAAAACTAACCTACCATTCTCTTTCTCTCTTTACTTGGCTAAACATCCCATATGTGATATGGTGGTAAACTCAGCCTTTCTAATTTTACTCCTCTACTTTGCTCCATCCTTGACATCAAGTTAGACACTCCGTCATGTCTCATTGCACTATACTTTTCCATCGTCTTTCAGGCTGTCCTCTTGGTCTTCGGCTGCGGAGGGAAAGATGTAGTGCCCTGAACCTTTAGTAGTCTAGAGAGAAGGAAAGGAGGGCAATGCATCTGCGGATGTCTATTGTCGTCTGTAGTCATCAAAAACCACCGATTATTCGTTTGCTCCCAATACCATAAAAAATAATGACGCGGTTTATTATAAATACTATCACGATATTAATCCCGCGCTAAACGGTTCGCCACAAGCAATAAGTTACATAAACTGTCTGTCTGTCTGGAGCTGTTCGTACTGTCTACAGTGACACTAGGGTTACCAGAAGGTAAGACTAAAATATCCGGACAAAATTTAAAAAAGTCGGGATTTTTGGATCATAATCGGGACAAAAATAAACATACTTAGGTACTACCATTCCTTTTTGACAGAGATAGGAATTTAAAAATTTTAGTCTAATGGTATCTACTCTCTATCTTTCCGTTCTTTCTTTGAAATATCTGTTTTGTCGGGACACTTTTTTCCGGACTCGGCAAATGTCGGGACAATCCGGGCGAATCCCTCCCATCTGGCCACCCTAAGTGACACACAGGGGCAGACGCGCGGCGGCCTTCGACAGAACGACAGACGGACTCTATATAGAGATTGTCGTGAATAATTGACTGGGCTGTTTGTGTTGGTACTGTCAGTTATCAGACGAAACGTTTAATTATTAAGTGTAATTAGTAATCTTTACTATATCTTGAAGCCTCGGCTATTTTTATGAATGGTAGATGTTTTTGGTTTTAATTAATATTATTATTAAAAACACAGAATAACAATTCTATTTTGTAGATTTAAAAAAATGTATCAGTTTCGACATGCTACTGCGAAGGGAAAAGCGGCCAAAAAACGTGGTCGTGGTACACGTTACGGCTTTATTATGCTGAGGGTTCCAAACGATTTTACTTTGCAAGAACACGGAACTTTTAGCCCATAAGTTTAATATGCTTTCATAATAATAACAAGCGAGATTGAACGAAGACGTCCCTACGCCTACTCAAGGTGTAGGTCTTCAGCTGCATATTTAGGATATAGAGGATCTGGGAGATGATATCTTTTGGAGTCTGACTCCATTAGGGAGAGGAGGTAAAGAAAAATTTTTGAAATGTTCAGTGCCTTCTTCAAAAACACAACCCTCTTTCATTGCTGGACTTGAGCCTTCTAGCCCTCCATGGTACGGCCGCTTAACTTCATGACTATTAAGTTTTTTTGAGCAGTGATTTCGTTCCTTTCTCATTAATACAAAAGCGCGATTATAGAACTGTAAAATACAAATCATATTCTAATTTAGTCAAAAGACCCTTTTCCTCAAGAAGCGCACGTGGTCCTACACAAGTAAACAGTAGAATATTGAATTCCTCGCGTTAAATACGAGCGACAGCACGATAAACTGCGAACCGGCCTCGATAAACCCGGAAGAGGCTGCACGAGCCATCTGGGCTGTGTACCTACTAGTAAACCAGCCCGACCTCGCACCAGCCCTTTTACTATACAATATCTTTGTAGGTAAAACTTCGAGAAAAACCTCTAAAATAAGGGGTCTTTTTCCGGAATGTTATGATGCATTTTCTTCTATAGAGAGAGATACTAAGAATGTTTAAAAGATATAAAAGAAATATTTTGTGTAGTAAAAAAGTGTGTGCATTAGACCACACAACTGAAGTAAAACTTAATTATTGTTTTATTAGACAAATTCATTACCGTAGTTACATTGACGTAACTTGTCATATGATATTTGTTTTTTAAATACAAAAAAGTTTTACTTAGATCGAGTTTGAATTGTGAATTTTGAAATTCCATTGGCCTCGCTCGATGTGTGATTTTTGTAACGCTTTCGCCAGCTTACGCTTTACTCCCCAAGTCAAGCGCGCATATAGAAGATTTAATTTCAATAAAAAAGTAGGTCGGAAGGTTTTTTTATATTTCCGGGTTATAGATATGGGTAGAATAATTATTTGTTAATTATTCTAATTAAGTTAGAGTATATAATAAATAAATCGAAAACTCAATATCAATCGATATTTGTCACAGATATCGTTGAAGAGTTAATTTTTTTTCAGACGTTTTTACGGATATTTTTATAGATCTTTATCTGTTTACTTTGAGTAATATTCAGCTGTTCACATATCGGTGGAACACGTGTATTCGATCGAGTTTGGATCGTGAAAATCTGTTGTAAGTCGTGCTACTGCTAGGTATTGTAGGAAGTCAGGCTCCTGCAGCCTCGGTGAGATGAGTGTGAGTTTTGTGAGAGTCAGGATATCCAACAAAGGTAATATTATATGATAATGATTGTGTGCTAGGATGTCGCCAGCCGATGCTACAGCGCGGGAGGTAAGTTGATAAGGAGAATGGGAAATTTATGAATTGTATGTCAAATCTCGAGCACATGGAGCACATTTACCGCATGAGTCTTAGAAAGAGGCAGCTTCTCTCGGGGAAGACCTCTTCCGCACAACTTTTTGACACCAAAATAAAATATTTCACAGGATGACAAACGATTAGAAAAGTATAACTGTGAACCAAAAATATAAGGAAAGAGAATTAACTGACGAATAGAATCCGAGAATGGCATGTGGGGGACATTTTAGGTATGTACTGTTTATCACAATTCCTGGCCAAACTACAAGTAAAGACAACAAGTCCTATAAAAAGACAAGCAGACGGGTTTCAAAACTTTCCTAATTATATTATGTTTTGCTTAATTAATATACATCATCCAAGTACAATCAAAGTAAGTATTAAAACTTTTAAAATTATCAACATTTACTAAAGAACTCCCTTTAAAAGAGCTCTATATTCACCAGTAGACCGGTAAAGACTGAAAATGACTGTGATCAAAGGATTTCTCAATGTTCTATATCCAGCCACGCTTCGCACAATAAAAAATAGATCCTATCTCTAACAAACATGCGATCACCCGCTGTGCTAACTTGAAGATTTGAAGATTATCTGGAAATTTCATGAAAGCGCTGCAGGGGATATAGTTTTAGTAAATAACACATCAATTTTGCGTATTAAAGCATTCACTAATTTTGTAAACAAGTCTGGTGAAACACAAGGTCACCAGGACTTCGAAAATAAAGCTGTTCAATAATAAAATATAGTCTACGTGATTCCTGAATAGCGTTGCTTTCTCTTAGTGGAAGGATTTTCATGATCGGTTCAGTACTTTCGAAGATTACCCTGCACAAAGAAAGTTAAAGATTTTACCTCTTCATAATATTAGTATACATGTGAAATAAAAACTTTACATTTTAGGAATATCGCTAATGCGGAAATTTAAAATTTGGTACAGGTGAAGAGAGTATCGAGGAGAGCATAAACCTTTTTATTATACATTAGAAATACATTGAATTTATTAAGAAATTGGTACACATACTACGGCACGTATGCATAACTTTTGCAGTACACTTTTTATAATGAAATTGCATTGCATTTGATGTTCAGTTGGTAGTACATTAAATTGTAGCATTTTAAATATATTTGGGATCAAATTTCCACCTCTGAGCATAATGATCGCTATAAATAATTGATATAAAATCGCATAATCAAAGAAATGGGACACCCCGAAGACGGTTTCATGTTTTGTAGTCTGTGTGCGTCAACAGGAAATGTTAGACACATAATACAACACGAAAATGTCATTGCGTCTATGACCATAAAGTATTTGCCGAAACAAATAATAACGTAAACAAACTTTATCTGTCTACTGTTTTAAAATATAAAGAAGCCATAATATAAATTTATACGAATCATAGAAGTAAGTAGTACTTACGTCAGTACTTTCAGTCCAGGTGTTTTTATTTCAAATGATATCGTTTCTCAGATAGTATGCTAAATAAAACATTATATGGTTAATTTGATTGGGACATTATTGCGCATCAGAGGGGGTGTAAAATGGAATATAAAATACGGGTAAAAAAGTGAGAAAATAGGGGTCAGGCATGTGCCCCGAACTTATTTTATCTTTTTTTTCCACGTAGCTTTTCTGTAGATGGGAGAAGATATATAGAATTGGTAACGGAGGGAGCCGGTCCCTTTCCACTCTCTAAAGCAGGGTTTCTTAAACTACTTGAAGTCACGGACCCCTTTCCAGAATTGAAAAGCTCCGCGAACCCCTGTCAAAGAACATTTTAGAAAAAAAAACAAACCTTATTTATGTAGTATCACTGTATCTACATATAATATGAGACTGTTAGGGTTTGAATTGAGCTACCGTGGACCCGTGACACATACGCCACCGACCCGCAGGGACATCGCGGACCCTACTTTAAGAAACCATGCCCTAAGGAGTGATGTACTAAGTACCATCTTCTGACTTTTCCTGTTTTTTTAACGTGACTCCATTTTGCTGGAGCTATCACAATTCTTATTTTTTATTTATTTGTTTCTATTAGTGTTGATATCGAGTATATTTGATTTTTAATTTGTTCTTTAAAAAAACTAATTATTTCTCATCAGATTAGTCTCCTCATCTTCGCTAATGGGATGATGATGAGCATGCTTACTTATAATCAAACAAACCATAAAACTAAGTGCTTCCCACGGTAGGACTTAGCTTTATATGCGGGCAAAGCTGCGGGTACCAAGTAGCGGCTAATCATTATGAGGTTTACACGTTGTGTTGTCGCGTTTCGTGCGGTAAGGAGCTGGCCCATGGAGGGGGAGGAAGAGGGCAACGCGCCTGTATAAACTCTATGCAGATGTTGATCGGTAGTCATGAAAACACCTCCAACCGCTCGTTTGCCCCATTATAGGTACTATAAAAATGATAGGATGTTATCAAGTTTTGATTAGTGAGGAGAATAATAATGGAAATATATTAAGAGGTAGTGCCACACTGCATGCTTGCATGCCGCCGAATTGGGCCGGCATCGGCACGACCGGGGAGGTACCTCTCGCTTACACGAGACCGGCGTAAAGTAAGAGATATGCTGTCGCGTTTCGTGTTTTCGTAGCCGGTGGCCCATGGAGGCGGGAGGAGAATGGAGGGCAGCGCATCTGTACAGCCTCTATGCGGATGTCTATGCGCGTCGGTAGTCATGAAAATGACTCCGACTGCTCGTTTGCCCCTTTATACCCTAAAAAAGATAGTACGCACGAGATATCGTCAGGTTAATAACCCGACTGGTACTTACAACTACAACACATCTTTACCTTCCCTAACGGGGAAGGTAAAGGTGTGTTGTAAAAGAAGAGTACAGAGTGGTACCTACATATCTCAAAATTTACGCACTGGCCTTTACATTCATAACTCCCTTCATACCTATACACCGATTGAGACTCTTGTCATCACATTCAAACAGTGCCTGATCAAATTTGGATCATGGTCATCACCAAATCCAATGATCAAATCACCCCTCACATTCGCGATGTACATCTGTTTTGTTATCCTTTCATCTGCCATTCTTTATACAAATCCGAACCAACGGATAATACAGGTTTATATTTCAATATAATGTTGGTCAGACATTTAATAGCACTTCTTTTATTGCACACTAAATCTCAAAAGTTAGTCCATGTCTTGTACGCCTTCTTTCGATCATTTCCTTGTCAGAATTGTGTGTCTTATAATTCTACTAAGATATTAGAATAGAATAGGCTTTATCCAGAATAAAGTAACATACACAAACAATACAATTAATTTTCACAATCAAACATTATTATTATTAATTTATTAATATTAGTTATTCTTACTGTTGCCATCTCGCTCCTACAGTGTGTCGCTGACATAACTCCGTGTCACGTTACAAAACAGGGCCACAGTCGGTTCGTTAATATTGAACTATTGACACATATCGTATGTGTTAATGTGTATCAAGGCCGGGGCACTTTCATCTCACAACCGTTTGGTGTTGACAACAGGAAAATGCGGCCCATGGGGGGAGGGGGAGAGGGGGGGAGATACAGATGCGTTCTGTGTCTCTATGCGGATGTCTATGGGTGTCGGTAGTCATGAAAATGGTTCCGCCTGGTCGTTTGCCCCCTTATAAAAAGATACTGGTCGTGTCAGTCCAATTCGGTTGCAATGCAGCATGTACATCCTAATTATAATATAAGGCACTTTAATCTATACTAATATTATAAACCTGAACCCCCTTATCAATAAATATAAATTAACTTTTTTCAAGCATTAACCTAGTATTAAAGTGACATCTGTCAAATTCCAATTTAATCTATGTTAATTAGAAAGGGGGAAGAGTTTTGTTTGTTAGATTGAACGCGCTAATCTCTGAGACCACTGGTTCTATTTAAAAATTGTTTTAGTACCTAATAGATAGTACGCACGAGATTACGTAGACGTTACGTTATTAGACGTACATTTACCGAGAAATGCTATGCTATAAGCCTTATACTATCACGCTGTTGATTTGTTGAACACGTAGGTTGTGCAGGTTAAACTGCGTTAAGTTTTGGCGGGACCGGGGCTTTGTGAAGTTGAGAAGCTGCCTCGGATATGTGGAGCATGTTGTGCCAGGCGTCGCGGGTTCGAATCCCGCCTTGGTCATGGATGTTTATCTATGTACAATATGTGTATTTCTATAATAAAATTCTTAAATATATAAAATTTCTTCAATTTATAAAACATATTAAATATATTCCGTTGTCTAGTACCTGTAACATAAGTCCTTACGGTACTTAGCATGGGGCTGGGCTAACGTGGTGTGTAAAGTCCACAGACATTTATTTATTTATTTATTTATTGAGCACTAACACGGAGCCCGGGTTTGCAAGCTCCCTAATCTTCCACTTGGATCCACCGCTGTGGAGCTGTTAGTTCTATATTATTTCAATTATAGTCTGAACGACTCTCCTTAGATGGTAAGTAGTATTCCGTGGACATTTTGCGTTTCACAGCCTTTACCTAGCGTCGCCGGAAATTCTTTAGGAATGATGCAGAAATTTAAGTCGTCGTACCAAGTGTGACAAAAACGATCCGGTAACATAATATTTCGTTCGCCCTCACACTAATGGCCGCAAAAAAATATCGATTTATAATGGACATTCGTTGTCCTTTTGTGATTTATTAGCAAACAAAAAGCAACGCAAAAATGAGAAGCATATTGTAATTTATCGATAGTATTTTTATTAGATTGATATTAAAGTGAATTGATAGTCCTTATCCTCCTCATCTCCCTTATGCCCCCTGGATCCCGCGCTGGTGTCGGCTACCTAATCTGGAGGTTTGTACAAGATTGCCAGTTTTCACACAGAGAGACTGCCATCTAACCTCTACAACATAGAAGGGAAACCAGGAAACACACATTACTAGATTTCGTATTCAACAGTAGCTGCCAGGCAGACGTTGCCTGTCATTATTGGAAAATATGTTGTCATGGTAACGTGTAATGTTATGTAGCCGAATTGTCAACGCGATACTTTATTCTACAATATTTTATATTTAAGACATCGACTACAGTGTCATCTGCCGGACTGATTTGTGAATCTAAACCATTATCAAATCGCCTGAAGGGGACATACACACAAAAAATTTCGTCAAAATCGGTCCAGTCGTTTAGGAGGAGTTCAGTGACACACACACACATAAGAAATAAAGATAAAGATATAGAATAGAAACATTTTCATTTTTAATTTCAGTTCTGTTTGACCACAACAAGATCTAATTGTCAACGCAACCATTTCTAATAATATCGATTTCATCACAGTTTAAAAACCAAGGTCCGACTACGGTCAAGGAAGAGGGTGAGGGGACCGTTACAGATAAAATGGACCATGCCCCTGAAACCAGTTACATCAAGTGCCTATCGAACTTTATCAAATTTTATTAATTATTTGTACATTGATAGGCCGCCTAGGGTTGCCAGGCCCGTAAATCAAAACGCCTGACCTAGACTCAAATTTAGATGGAAAATTTTCCCCGTAAGTCTGACACACTGGATTTTTAAAGAAAGAAATGGTAGTTTTGTCTAATGCTCATATTTCTTATGCATTATCGTGTCTTTAAAAACGCCCGCGTACTTTCTGGTAAACTCGTCAAAACCTAACAAAAGCCGGACTTGTGTAAATTTAGCCTGACACAATTACTGTAAACACACATGGCCGGCCAAATCCTGCCGCCTGGCAACCCTAAGCCCGTTTAATATGCTGTAACAAGTGTTTGTGTGATTGAAGGTTAGATAGTGTTAACAGATACTCCATATTTAAGACATTCAACCAACTACATTAGATAAACACACATGTTTGATGTGCTTAAGCTATTATTTACAAATTTAAAGTGTGTAATGGTAAACGTCAATAGTGTTTTAGCGTAGGCATTTATGGGTTAGCTGCGCAGTTTTATTTGAGTGCTCATAGTAGTACAGTCAATCTGTAATTAAATCAGGAACAAATTACATGAGCAAATTTGACTTGATATATCTTTAGAGGGGCATGTAAACAGCAGAATGGTAGATTGGCGAAGTCTCATCTATTGCTGATTTTGAGAAAATCAAAAAAAAAAAAATTTGAATTGCGTTTTTCTTCGAATCTATGGGTTTTAGGGAAAAGTTTATATGATAAAAAATGTAGAGGACATCGTGAACTACATTTTATGTCTTTGAAGTGACTTCGTAAGACTTGAAATACAAAAAGTAGGTGGCGCTGATGCGTCTAAAAATTGGTTTTTCATCATTTTCGCTAAGAAAATGGTTTTTTATTTAAAAACTGTAAATGAGAAAGTTGTTCCTCTTCAAATTTGCAACAACTTCTGTTTAAAAAAAAATTTCTACAACTTACCGTTTTTAAGCTATAGCTTGCTGACATAGAAATGACAGCGTTGGATCAATACTGTGAATTAACTGTTTTGATATTGATGTTATTGTAATGAATAGTTGAATAGTTTAATAAATAAATGAATAAATTTTCACATTTTGCAAAGTTAGAAGGATGTGAAATGTTCGTAAATAAATGACCCCGCACGTTCTTTAGGAAAAGTTTTTAGATGCATCAGCGCCACCTACTTTTGGTATTTCATGTCTTACGAAATCACTTCAATGACATAAAATGTATTTCACAATGTCCTCTACATTTTTTTTCAAATAAACTTTTCCCTAAAACTCATAGATTCGAAGAAAAACGCAATTCAAATATTTTTTTTGGATTTTCTCAAAATCAGCAACAGATGAGACTTCGCGAATCTCCCATTCTGCTATTTACATGCCCCTCTAACGATATATCAAGTCAAATTTGCTTGTGTAATTTGTTCCCCATTTCATTTTTTTTATTACAGATTGACTGTACTATAGACGTATTGTAAATTATATCGTACGATATCTACATATGTCATAAGTACGTTTAATGTTATTTTGTTGAGACATTAAACTTTGGGGGAAATTTCTCTAAAAAGGCGGTAAGAAGTGAGATTGCACACGCAACATACAACCGCACAGAGGTTACACAGCTGCACTGCCCTCCTTTCCCCTCCATGGGCCACCGGATACTTACACACCGCACGAAAAGCGACAGGACAGATATCATTTTACGCCGCGCCGGTATCGTGGAAGCTAGAAGCAGAGTGCAGTCAACTGGAGGCTCCGCCGGCAAGCAGCGTGGAACTACCTCTATTGATATCATATGTGCAGTCTGTATAACAATTATGTGGATGTCTATGGGTGTCAAAACAATAAAAAAAACGAATGTGTGTCTATTAAACGACGTCAATTTTCAGTACCTAACTACTAATTCGATAATGGTTGATAATTATGAATGAAATTATTCATCTCATATTTAGTCTCAGGAAAAAGTTGTTTTTGATACATTCTAGAATATTCCTTGTGTTAGAGGCTTGCAGGAAATACATGTTTTAGATAGAGTTTGTGTTATCTCCGCGGATTGCTCAAAACATATTTTACGGGTTTTTTGACCTAGGCAGACTCTTTGTTTCGACAATACCAGTCAGATAAGTCTCCACGCTCGGACGTCGATAACCCCTGATTATGTTGCTTACATAATTAAGAGAAATGTGAAATGCCAAATCGTTCTGTTCATGCGTGTATCTATACTAGTATTTTCTTAACTAATTTCAGAAAATACTTATACAGATAAAGGTTTTAAAAATGTTATTGATTGTTAGTTGTGTAATTCGCTCGAAATCTATTATAGAGATTCATTTTCGTGATAAAAAAGGAATTTGATATTATTCCAGAGTGAATTGTGCCAAATTTGCTTCTAAATCAGTTCAATTGTTTTTAAGTTAGAGTATATAACATTCATAAAACTTTTGCATTTACAATACAATTTTCGGACCTGAACTTTTGCTGCGGCTTGCGAAGCTCTCTCCGCTTTGCCAAAAAGCCCAAGCTTCATCGGATTTTTGAGTTTCCGTAGTGTAGCGGTAAATTTCCGTGGGGTAGCAGTTATGACGAGCTTTTAATACAAGCTTTTATTAAGTTTCACCTGTCCGATGTGAGGTGACAGTGAGCATTGCTCGCAGAACTGATAATCGCCAGAAAGACAGGTTCTGGAGTGGAAGCCTCGCCCAGGGGAGACGGAGTGGACCGATGACTTGGTTATGATGGCGGGGAGACGCTGGAGGCAAGTAGCTCGTGACCGTGACCTCTGGAGGAGGCCTGTGTCCACCAGTGGCCGTCTTGATGATGATGATGATGTCCGTCATAAAATCTTGCAAATTGAATGTTGGAAGGCGGAAAGAGCGCAACGAAACGTAACCTCTATGCAAACGTTTGAGGGGATTTTCGGAAAACAACGTGATAAGTAATTTACATACATAATATGTTTAAAAATATATTTCCGTTCTAGTTACCCATAACACAAGTCCGTACGGTACTTAGCACGGGGCTAGGCTAACGTGTAAGTCCACAGATATTATTATTATAGGTATACCCTTGCTATACACATGCACGAATGAAATATTGGCGTACCTGTGGTATTCAGAGTCTCCCGTTTATTAGGCTAATGCCTTATGTATAGAAGTCGTTAGAAGCTAGGCAGTCCCCATGTCTATATTAGGTGCGGGCAACGTTGGAGTACAGTTAGTGTACAGGTGTCGGATAAAAACTAGGCTATGCACCCTTAGGGTCGGCGCAGACAAGGAAATTTTCGTAATTCAATTTATATTGCAATAAGGCTAGTTTCAGAGAACTACTACTAAACTGTCACGTATAGGTAGTGTGATGTATGAGTGTAGCCGAATTACGAGCGACCGTGGAGGTACCTCTCGCTTACACGAGACCGGCATAAATTGACAGCTGTGTCGCGTTTCATGCGGTGTGTAAGTAGCCGGTGGTCCATGAAGGTGAGAGGAGCAAGGAGGGAAACGCATCTGTTTATCTTTGTGCAGATGTTTATAGGCGTCAGTGGTTATGGGAATGGCTCCGACTGCTCGTTTGCCCTCTTATACTATTGAAACATAATATTATGTAGAATTTGTGAAGTTAGGGTCGGTTGAGTTAGGGCATGTAGATTCAGAAGCTTGGCTCTGCATGAGATCTGGTGTTTATTTCACAGGGCAACCCTTGTGTCTCATGTGGTCGTCTTGGCAACACTTTATATGAAATATTTTTGGTGGAATTACTTTGCATTTCTCCCCGGGCTCCGCAGTACCTACTGAACCGATTTGAAAAAGTATTTTTTAAATATAATCCCATGTTATTCCTGATATGTCGCATATAAAATATTTACAAAAACGTGAGGGATCCATATGAAAACTTCGATAATGTAACCAAACGTGAGAAAAAAATACAAAAAAATCCTTCAAGTTGCGGTAATTCTTACATAATATGTGTGTTTGTGGAGAGGAGAATGTTAATTTATTTTTATTTTTTTGTAGCATACCAAAGTCAGGGCCAATAACTATTTATAGGCATTACATTTAAAAATCCACCCATATCTATACAACATCCTATATAATTAATTAAAACTTAATTAACTGATATAAATTAAAATCTAAATGTCACAGCATCTTCCACGAGTATGCAAATACGAAATCTTCAGAAACATATTCACATTATGTATAAATATCAGGCAGATAACAGAAGATAATTTATTAAAATCGGGCCTTTAATTACAAGTCATAAAAGATCGGCATTTTAAATTTTAAACGTTGATCTAAGAGCCTGGGGAGCTATTTGGAGATTCGTTGTGATTAAAAGATCAGAAAATATGAGTTATTGTGTGAAACAATAACTGATCAGGCGTCAAACTTGGCGCGTTTATGTATCTTTCGCACCTTTCCCTTCAGAATTATATCCAGTCGTGTCTCCTGGGAGGCACGTGGCTGTCCTCTATTTTCTTGGCTTGTATGAGTCATTGCAATCTTGTGCTGTCTGACGCTTTGACTGCCGAGGGAAATTGAACTTCACTTTAAAACTTCAGATTGAATTCGTTGCGAGTCCCAAGACAGTGTTAGCTTTTCTCTCAGGCTCCCTGCGATCAAAAGGTCATAATGGTTGCCGTTGTCGATCCTGGCGGCACAAGCAGGTGGGGGCGAGTGGTGGGCCAAGTCTGTTAAAAATAACAAGTAATATACCTGGTACCGTACTCGTACGATGTAGGTCGTATTGTATTTTTATTCTACAAATGCAGCTTATATTACCATGGCAATTATAAAAATCCCTAGGTATGGAACTGCTTGGATTAACCCGTCATTATTCATAGGTGCATATGACTTGGTGGTATCCCGATGGTACAATGGGCCCCAATTAACCCTACAGCGGCGCTGGTGTCGCATGCACCGGCTAATCTTATCGCCCGGCATGTTTATAGGTTTCGCACGATATCTAACCCTCAAATACTTAAGGGTTAGGCGGAGTTATTGCTAAGATACAGTATCTCGGGTTGAGGAGGTTAAAGTATTCACGAGAAAGTCGCTTACAGGCTCCTTATTATATTATACAATTTGTTTTTTTTAATATTGATAGTAATTGATTTTTGTGGTATTTTCTTGTTTTGATAAAAGGTTTTTATTAATTATTTAATTATGTATTATAGGTAAGGATGTTGTTGTTGTTTAAAACCCCTTTATTCATACTTAACGAATGATGTATTTCGACAAAGATTCTGATATCCTTTTCTCATAGTTTAATATTTCTGATGATACACTTCTACCTTGTGTGGATTGCACACACTCTTTTATTTAATATACAAAATACCCTCCTTCGAAAGCTATCGGGTACTTTAAACTGATGACGCATTTGTGACTCTGTTTATAATTAAGATATGCATTACAGATTAAGATTGGTGATAATTAATAATTATGTCGACAACAATAACAACAACGTCAGATTCCTGCCGAGGAAGCTAGAGAATCGATGAATTAAAACTAATAGAATGTTATATTGGTAATTTATAATTATTATACAATTTGATTATAACACACACTATTACAATAGAGTTACCTAATAGTAATTGTATCAACTAATTCCATACTCATGAATCACGATGCGATCCTAGAGCAGACTCTATTTCCTTAAATATCTAATAATTTTGGTTTGGAATAGTTGACAAGATACAAGTAGTAAGTACACATACAATGGCTATATACAAACACATATCCACATATCCAATGCGAGAGTGTTTGTTTGTTTGTTTGTCCTTCTTTCATATCAAATCGAATCAACGTTATTTAGTATGGAGATAGTTGAAGGACTAAAGAGTGCCATCGGCTCCATTTTATCGCGAAAATCTATATCCATACTAGTATTATAAATGCGATATTGTTCTACCACGCGAGAGAAGCCGCGGGTAACAGCTATAAAATATATACATAAAAGTATATTATAGGTAAAATCGTAAGTCAAAACTGTACATTGAATATTGTTTTAAAACAATACTAGGGGCGTGGTCTACAATCGATATCAAGGCCAAAAATAAAGTTTTTAGAATTGTTGTCTGTTTGTCTGTAGGTATATCGGGGATAAACTCAAAAAGTACTGCATGGATTTACTCAAAATTTTACTAACAGGTCGGGTCAACATATAGGCTACATATTATCTCGATATTTTCACAGGATCGAAACTTATGCGGGTGAAGCCGCGGGGCGCAGCTAGTAATAAATACAAAAGAAGTGCTATACCTACTAACTGGCTATATAGTCGCGGTTGGTGCGATTTATTGTAATTCCGGGCTGCCGGGGTCGGGCAGAGGACGGCGCGTTTTGGCGTGCTTTTGTTATGCGTCTAGGGAACTAAAACAAGCTTTAAATAATACATGACGCATGCATGCTTGGGGCTATAGCTAGGTAATTTTTTTGGAAGAGGTAGCGGTTTTTTTATAGCATGAGGAGGAAAAGGAGCAGTCGTCATTTTCATGAATACCTACTCCCATAGACATCCGCATAGGAGTTATACAGATGCGTTGTCGTTATGCGGGTATCTTGCAAGCTAGAGGCACCTAGAAACCAGCCCAATTTGAGCGAATTGGTGCAACGTGGCACTACCTCATACTTTTTTTTTTTATGGTATAGGGGGGCAAACGAGCAGTTGTAGCCATTTTCGTGACTACCGACGCCCATAGACATCGGCATATAGACTATACAGATGCGCTGCCCCCCTTTCTCTTCCCACCTCCATGGGCCACCGGCTACTTACACACCGCACGAAACGCGACAGCACAGCTGTCACTTCACGCCGGTCTCGTGTAAGCGAGAGGTACCTCCCCGGTCGTGCCGGCCCAATTCGGCTGCATGCAAGCATGCAGCGTGGCACTACCTCTTACTAATGATACTACGAATAGAGATGGAAAGAGAATGCAGGCATTGCAACCGTAACATAATCATGTAACGTGACAGTACAGCTGTCACGTTCTAATCATGTGAGCGAGAGATTAAAGACCACCACCGTCGGGCCTATTCAATTCGGCTGCCATGAACAATGACTCTACTTACAGAACGTATTGATTTGTTGTTCTCCTTTTCGCTCCCTTTCAATGGGCCACCGGAAACTAATAAACCACGCGTTATACAAGTACCTCTTTCACTTCTCCAGAACTTATAATGATCACGTTTCAATGCAATGTGCAATATCACACTTTACAGGGGCTCGAGTTAACGCTCGCCTCTCATATCGATGAAGCTGCCCTAGGCATTTTGCCTGCTTTAGTGTAGAATGTATCTCAAAAAAAAAAAAAAAAAAATATCACACTACCTCTTAAAGAACTCTTGTTCATTTGTGTACCTCCTTTGCGTTCTCCAATGGCCACCGGAAACTGACTACCTACTCGAAACAATGCAATACAACACTTTTTACGACTTATCCAGAACCTTCAACAAAGGATTCCGTTTCAATACAGTTCCAAACTTCACCGAATCAACGCCAGCATTTTATTTTGTCTACAGCCCGGCATTTAAATGCTCCGCGAAGTTTTACACGCGTGCGAATAAAAACATGGCGATAAAGAAATGTATATCGGATGGGTTATTGCCAAGGTGATTATTCTTTATGGATTCGACTGGTGTAAGTTATTATTTGAGGAAAATAGACGCTAATGCTAAGTTGTAGATGGTTCAAAAATACTGGAAAGGTTTTTCCGTCGCTCGATGAGCATTTAGGGCAAACCGACTATTTTGTATTTATATTGTATAGTAGATATAATTTTTGTGTTTAATGTTTGGTGTGCAATAAAGTAATATTTATTTATTATTTATCATTATGTATATTGAGCTTCTCTTTGCCTACACAGCATAAGTTTAGGTCCTTTTTTCTACTCTATCTATAAGCTAATACGATTCGTCATATCATCAACTGTTTTTTTTTTTCGCGGGGAAAATATCATCAACTCTTACGAAATTGGCGTAAAGACATGTTGTTACCGTTGTATTTTTTTTTATTTTATTATTTATTAGAGAAACTTACAGCTATGAAGGTACATAAATAATTAATTAAATAACATATCGATTTGAAAGCCAATTACAAAGTTTCCACAAACAGGTAGTCCAATGGACATTTACCAGCCATAGACGACGGCAAGGTAATTAAAATTAAATAGACTAAATTAATAATACATTACAAAGAGAAATGACACAGATACATAACGAAAGATTATGATGTTGTTTATTAAGAAGAATTTGTTATTATATAAAAATATTTTAGCTTTGCCACAGTTATGTTAACAGTTAAACAAGTCCAATTCCGCATCGTCTCTCGCCAATCTATTAAAATAATAATATGTCTATTTACTATGCGTTTGTATTCAGTATTCCCCAATACCGGTATCTATGTAATCAGAAATTGATCCCACACAAGCTATCCACGGAGACAGTGCTACAATTTTGTAGTTTACTTTTTAGTTTTACTGGAAATGTAGTATAAGTTGCGGTACGTATCTACCATTAGGCCATACGTTTGCTCATTTGAGTAACTATAAAAAAATGATTAATGTTAAAAATGTTTAATGTGACATTGTTTTATGATCATTAAGTGACAGTCCAGCAAATGTCAGCTGTAATTCCGATCACACATTTGGTACCAACCAACATACGCATATTTTATTGTGTATATATTTCCGGTTTTTAGTAACACCATGTTGAGTTTGTAAATTGAGAACAAAAAAAATACGTGGTAATATGAAAAAAATAATTGTAAATTGGCTTCTACTCGGCTTAGGCTAAACCATTCATATTTTAGTAGTCTTATATGATACGACGATTTGCATGTACGTACATATAGGATATAATTTCACTAATTGGTAAATATTGTTATTGTTTGTATTGATATTGCAGATCGATTAAGACATTATAGGACAATAGCTGCACATACAAATACGGTTATAGTGTAATTTTGAAGCGCTACAGTCGATTATATGCAGAAAAATAAAGAAAAAAATAATTAAAAAGAAAATAAATAGACAACTTACGAGTATCAACTGATCTAATGTATATTTGGCATTTATGAAATGTTCCATAGACAAGTTCAGATCAGATTCACTACTAACCGAAAGAAATACTCCACATTGATCACTAAACAGGGCGAGACAATCTCTCAATAAAGCCACAAGGACGGCGGACAAAAACAAAAAGTGTCCCACAAAGCGCAGACACATGGTGAGCACGACACAATAAAGTTAGGGTTCGTGGTGACCTTGAAAGGCCGGGACACTGTTTTCGCGATTGCAATCTGACCTTGGGGCCCATTGGGGGGAGGGGAAATAAAACGCCACAGACTGTAGCCTCGCTTTAACTTTATCACGCGACGGGTATATCAGTTGCTGGCAAGATTGTTGCGTTTATAGGTCTACTTTTTCAAACTTGAAAAAGTACTTGAATTGTGTCAGCGACATGTTACGGGGGTTTATTTGAACGAACAAGATTGTGAAGTGAAATGTGAGATATACGCGTTAAAGTGTGACGATAGTGGTACGCCGACAATGTTTCACATGATTTTATTCCTATTTTTTATTTCGTGGGCCTTAAATCGTTTATAATTACAAAAATGTCTATGGGCGTCGGTATTCATGAAAGTGGCATCGTCTGATCTTCTGTCTCTTATGGTATTAAAAAAATTGCCTGCTTTACTCACTGATTTGGGTACTGCCCCCATTGCTAGCGTCGCCATTCCGCGGCTTGCCTGCTTTTTAATCCGGCAATGGCTATCTATTTTAATTTGAACAAACTTATTTGGCAACATCTATTAAGTTACTGTCTCTTTTTTCTCTTCTGGTAGGGCCATTCATATGAGGGCATTTATCACCTATGGTGTGATCCGCGGCATCTGTAGGCAATAAGGAACAGCACTAGCTGATTGGAATATATAAAATAATATTCTTAGGTCTGCTAACTCATCAAATATAATTATTTGCTATATTTATCTTTATACTGCAACTGTTGTCCAACCTATTGGAATTCGTCACTGTCTTCCGTCTTACCTTTCGGATGTTACTGAAAATCGGCGCGGTGAACCTAAATTTTCCGTCTTATGCTGAGTGATGTCTACTTCAGTACTCCTCACATTGCATCACTGTGCATGCATAATATGTAACAAGTACGAAAATGGTTCTTTTTTTAACATGTACTTAAATTGTTTTCTGTTTTTTCTTTTGTATTAATTTTTGTGCTGCATTTTGTTTTTGTTGTTTCATGGAGAATTTAATAAATTAATTTCCATTCTATTCCATTCTAAATGAGACAGGTTTTTTTGTTGCTTTTTAATGTACTAAGGTAGTAATGAATATGTTCTTAGTGTATGAAGTAAGTAGTAAATAATACCTAACTTTTTTAGACTTCAATGGTTTGTTGTATTATAACCTTACCCAGGGTCTGTGGTATTGACCTTTAATAATATAATCGACTGCGTTGATATTATTGAATGAAGATATTGCC